>LPNX010246916.1:184880-240017 GCA_001517045.1 Pseudotsuga menziesii
AATAGGTTAAGAATTTTTGTCGACTTTAGGGAGCTCAACAAAGTCACACTCACAGATCCATTCCCCACCCCCTATGCCGATGAAATCCTGAATGAAGTTGTAGGACATGAATGTTATTCATTTACAGATGGATTTTTAGGATATAATCAAGTACCCATAGCAAAATAGGATCAAAATAAAACAACATTTTTATGTGAATTTGGGTCTTTTGCCTACAGAGTTATGCCTTTTGGGTTGAAGAATGCACCTGCAATATTCTCTCGAATTGTTGTCAAAACATTCCAAGAGTATATCTATAAGACCATGGCAGTATACTTCGACGACTGGACTATATATTCCACCCTAAAGGATCACTGCACATGGCTCCGACTTATGATGGAGAGATGTCGATAGATACAACTCTCCCTAAATATTAACAAATGTACTTTTATGACTCCCATAGGCATACTCTTAGGGCATATTCTCTGCAAAGATGGTATAAAGGTCAACTTTGCCAAAATAAAAATCATCCTCGACCTAAAACCCCCAATAAACCCTAAACAAGTCCGGGTGTTATTGGGCCATACAGGATACTATAGGAAATTCATCAGACACTATTCAGATATGACTTACCGTCTGGAAGAACTGCTAAAATAAGATCAGGAGCTTACATGGACAGAAGAATGCCAAATATCCTTCGACAAATTGAAAAGAAAACTGATCGAAGCTCCCATACTTAAATTTTCAAACTGGTCGACCAAATTTCATGTGCATATTGATGCATCAGGAATCGCAATTGGAGCCATCCTTACTTAGCCAGGGGATGATGGGATGGATTACCCTATCGTATACAGCAGTCGAAAATTAAATAAAGCTGAAAGGAACTACTTGACCACTGAATGAGAAGCCCTAGGTATGGTCTTTGCCCTCTAGAAGTATCGACATTACCTATTGGCCAACCCTTTCATATTTTATACCGACCATCAAGCTTTGAAGTACCTTGTTAATAAACCCCTTCATCATGGAAGAATCTGGCGATGGTTACTTCTTTTTCAATAATTTGAGTTTGAAGTAGTGGTCCGACCAGGAAAGCTAAATGTCGGACCCAACCACCTATCACGTATAGACACAGGGGAGGAACTGACTGGAATCGAAGATGACTTTCCGGATGCACATCTATTTCGCATAGAAGCAGTACCCGAAGGACTCAAAGAAATCGCTCAGTTCTTAGAGACAGGTCAGGCACCCGAAGGTCTGAACACCAAGAATAAACAAATCTTAGCTATGAAGGCTGCACCCTATAGCCTCATCAATGGATTTTTGTACAAAATGGGGTTAGACGACATTCTCAAACGTTGTGTAATCGACCATGAGAGAGAAAAAATCATGCATGAAGCACACTATGGACCTGCAGGAGGACATTTTCAAGCGGATACAACTACAAGAAAAATCCAACAGTCGGGCTTATGGTGGCCGACAATCCACAAGGATTGCAAAAACTTTGTTAGTCGATGCGATAGATGTCAACGACTTGGTCGACCTATGCCGAGCACAGAAATTCCCTTGATATCTGTAAACCCTAGTCTCACATTTGAAATTTGGGCTATAGACTTCATAGGACCTTTTCCTATCCCAGCCAAATGATCAGGTGCAAGATATATTATCACGGCAGTGGAATATGTCACTAAATGGGCAGAAGATGAACCTGTCGATACATGTTCAAGTGAGGTAGCTGCTAAGTTTATCTACAAAAATATTATCACTAGATTTGGATGCCCACTCACATTGATTAGTGACCAAGGATCACACTTTATCAACAAAACCATAAAAAATTTGACCGACCAGTTTCACATCGACCACCGACGAAGCACTGCATATCATCCTCAGTCGAACGGCGCGATTGAAGCTTTTAACAAAACACTAACAAAAGGGTTAACCAAAATATGCAACACCGACAAAGACGACTAGGATGAGAAAATCCCTGCGGTTCTCTGGGCATATAGGACAACATATAAGCGCTCAACCGATCAAACCCCCTTTCGACTAGTCTACGGGAAGGAAGCAGTAGTCCCCCTACATTTCCGACAGCAGACACCTATTATTGCACAGCTACTACATGTCGATGTCGAACAGGCAAGAAAGGAATGACTATTTCAACTCAGTAAGCTAGAAGAACATAGAATCATGGCTATCCAGCATCAGGAAATTCACAAACAACAACAGAAATCCTGGCACGACCGTAACATCAAAAACAAAAACCTCTCGGTCGGCGACCTTGCTTTAATTTATAACAGTCGAGTCAAGGGAAAACCCAAAAAATTACACACATAATGGATGGGCCCTTACGTTGTTGAAGAAATACATCCCAATGGTTCAGTCCGACTGAAGATGTTACAGGGCCTAGTCTTTCGGAAGCTCGTTAATGGAGCCCGACTCAAACATTACAGATCCTAAAAAAATAAAAATAAAAAATCAAATAATGCCCTTAACCGTCAATCAAAACCCATAAAAGCTAGAAAACTTCCAAAACAAAATAATACATCTGACACAACAAGCCATGACAGCAACTCACTACTTCGACAACCGACATCACCCCCATCGACCATCTTCATCGACCAGTCAGGCCGACCATTTTCACCAACGACACCGACAATCGACCTCGAAAGTCCCATCATGCATTGATGGCCTCGAGCATCGAAACAGATCCTCCATTAAGTCGCACTCAAGTATTGCAGTTGGACTGTCAAGTCTACCATTAATACACCCATTTCGACACTCAACCCCACCCACGCCTATAAATAATGGACAGTCGAAGGTTCATTCACCACACCACTTACCCTCAGAGCACCCGCAATCTTAGTCAACCAAAGCACAAGAACCCTGTCAAAACCCCGACCAGTCCGACGCAATAGCACCCAAACTAACCAGAGCTGCGACCAAGGAAAAGGAGCTACAAGCAGAGGACACCCCCTTGCTCAACCGCTTAAAGAACATAAAAAACGCAAAAGTACAGGAGGGCCCATTTCAGAAAATCTGGAAAGATATCCAAGAGTGGGCCTATGTTGACAATAGAATGACCCAGGATGCTGAGAAAATTCGGAAGAGCAGCATCTTCAACTACCCTAACACACCACTGATGGCAAGCTTCGGTGGGACGAAATAGGCAGCTGTTAAATTCATTATCAGTCGTTACCACAATGGCCGATTCTACTTCATCAGCCATTATCAGTCATTACCACAATCCCCGACCTCCATACCACCTCCTCAACAAGAAACACCCCTGACTTCCATACCACCTCACCAACCAGAAAAATCCTCGACCTCCATTCCATCAACCACGGACCCAACCTCAACTGCTGCAGATACCCAAGAGCAACAAACAGACAAACAGAAGAAAAAGAAAGAGAAGCATAGAACATCTGGTCTCCGGATTAGCCTAACGGATGCAAGTTCCTTGGACGGCACAGAGGTCGGCCAACTCCTTAAAACTGTGGCCAACGAATCAAAGAAAAGGACAGATCGGAAAAATAAAGAGCTTGTAGCCAAAAATGCAGAAGAAGTTGATTTTCTCGGTAGATGCAGAGCTCTAGCACAAACCGTGATACCAGGCCCTATTGAAGTCGACACATATCGACCACTTGAAAGAGCATATCAGCTCTTTGAGATGATGGTATCGACCGTCCAGACCCGGATGCAAGAGACTAAGGACAAAAGGAGGAGACTGTTCGACTGCTCCTAGCCCAACACACTGCATTCTTGGAGGCATACAAGGTTCTCCAGGATCATATGGAAGAATAAATTTTCACTGAGGAAGTATTACGTGACTGGCCTAATCACTATGGGCAGGTCTATCAGTAGACAAGGCAGGCGTGACAGGGCATTCAGGCTTTGGAGGGCTAGAAATCGACAGAGGCAGAACTGCGGCAGACCATTGAAGAACAAATTGTGATGGAAACCAACAAACTGTAGAAGCTAGAACGAGAGGCACATTAGTGGGTTCAACAGGCCCTTCCCAATTTAGAGAAATTCGACATCATCTACCCACAGATGAAATGACTCATTAATGCTGCAGAAGAGAAAAACCAACTGTTGGGTCCCAACATGGAGAACATCGCAGAAATGCCCATGTCCGAAAAGATGTCGATCCTTTCTAGTGTCACTACCTTAACAATCAATATCCAGAAGGCATTGTAGAGTTGGACCGACGTTCAGCATCATCTTGCCATCATAGCTCTAGCTATCGTCAAATTCTGCATCCAGAGGAGATCGACCATCCGTCTGCACAGTCCACAGCACGAGCAAGTTTGAATGGTTCAACAAGAGTTTGTTTTCTTTTTTGTACCTCCCTATTTCTTCGGGACGAAGAAATGTTTTGTTTGTGGGGGAGATGTAGAAGGAACAAATCGATGAAGTCAACTTGAACAAAGACCGACTTAGTCGATTAGCCGACTAAGTCGGTCATCCGACTAACTAGAAAGATTAGTCGGCTAACTAACAGTCGTGTCGGTTCACCGAACCGACAGGTAGTTATTTTGTAACTGTTTGTAACTTGTATATATTAGCCTGTTGAGCCAATCAAGAACTCAGTTCAGTTCTCTGCCTTGTATGAACTCATTGCATTAATATAATCTGTTTTCCTATCTGTTCTTGTCTCTTGTATCTGTTTTATAGTTATGTTTTAGTATGTATTATTGGTAACCTTATGTGATCTGTGAGATTACAACAGCTAGTTAGAGCTGGACTGAAGGGATTGCCATTGTAACTCTGTATTTGATCATTATTTGTGAATAAAGAATCTTTGCAAGGTATACTGTGTAGTGCTTTTTATTGTGTGGATGCTCAATGTTATACTGCTGATGTAGTAGCTACAACTTCTTGCCAAATCCTATGTTGTTTCCTTGTTCATGCTTCAAGGATTCGGTTGAATCTAGTAAGGGTATAAACTAGGAAAGATAGCTTGTTTAATCCTATTTATCCATATGATGTATGCTCAAAAATATTAGTTATATGCTTAAATAAGGTTATTTCTGCATAATCTCTCATTTTTGTTGCTTTATACATCCATATCCAGATCTCACGAGGTTTGTGCAGGTTTGTGTTATTTAGTTGCAGGTTCCCGACTGGATGAGGATGTGGATCTAGATTGAATCCTTTCCTATCCAATAATCTCAAGAATCTGTCCCTCGGCACTCCACGAAAGGGCCTCCTTCCAGCTTGCTCCATTCAAGCAACGATCCGACCTTCTTTCCTCTTCTTCTCATTTCTACAAAAAATCAACACTTTACCTGGTTACCTTTTCAATTCATAGCTATGATTTCATTTGGATCTGTTTCATCAAAGTAAAATATACATAGATATAATATTTCATAGCTCATATCCTAGATCTTGCACTTAAAAAAGTATCATAAGCATCCCAGATCTAGTTGTAGGGAAATCGTCCTTTTTGCATGAATTTGAAAGAAAACTTGTAGATCACGTGCATTAGATTTCCTTTCCCTGTTATAAATTTAATATTCTACAATATCAGTGCATTTTAATTGGCTGTGCAAAAAACAAGCCAAGATCCCAAGGAAAGCTTGCTTTCCTTGGTTCCTTTTTCGTCGGTTTAGCTAGTTTAATTTCATTATTTTTTGAGATAAAGTAGGATGAACCAAGGGTACTCTTAAAGTGATTTTGGGCATTTGTTATTATAACATGATTTCTTTCCTTTAGCAGGTCTGGTAGAGAAGAAAGGAAGCTGCTGTCCAAAGTGGCTTTTGGAGCGCTCAAATCCCCCCAAGGGTCTCTCTTTTGTCACAAAATTTGTAAAAGTTTTGTATAACTGTAACATATTGGATTCAGCCTGTATAACGACCAATAAAGTTCTTATTTATCATTTCTTTGATATTGTAACCTCTGTAATAAAATCATTCTTTGAATAGGCTGTTTCGAGCCCATTCCCAACCCCCCCTGGGGGGGTTCACGTCGGTGCCATTTTCGTCATTTCGTGCTTATTTATTTTTCACTAGAATTGATCTGATTTGCAGGGTAGTATACTTGATCTTGTTTTTAATTCCATACTCCATATATTACATTCAAAGTAATCATAATACTTACCCCACGATTTCCCGAGTGACCCGCAAGGGGAAAGAGATTCGTGGTAGGATTAATCAGAAAACTAGATTTGTGTAGTTGTTTTATTTTTCATCTTTTGTTTATCAGTAATTTAAAATTAACCCCTCCTCGATTCCCTAATTGAGATCCACTTGGATCGAAAGAGGTTCTTGGAGGCTTTTTCTTTTAAACAAGAACATCCAGTTTAAAACTTACTAAAATCGACAAGACTCCAGTGTGTATGCTCTGCACTTGGCTGTGGTTCATCCGATCAGTCAAGCTATATCAAAAGCACTTGGGTGACTAGCATAATTAGGATTCACCCTCCCCAATTGACAAACCATCAGGTGAAAATCCAACACCTCGATCGAACCTCTACGGTGGCAAAATACCCAAAGGAAGCGGGAACTTACTAAAAAGTGACCTCGGGGCGCCGATCTCTATCACACCCTAATGGGTGCGTTACGAACAATAGCCCCAAAGACTCCATTTCAACCCATATATTCCTTGCGGGTAGCCGTAAAGGTTTTGTTTTGGACATACTCCAAGTACTCTCAGGTATATCTGGAGTCCCCCCTTAGCCTAATTTAATCAATTCATACTTCAATTTTAACTTAAAACATACCAAGATGCAATCGCAAAACATTCACTTCGAGCACATGCAAGCACATTGATCATTTTGATTTGACTCCATTCTAAGGCACTGGCCATTTTTGCTTTATATATATATATATAAATATATATATATTGTGTATCAGCTTTGTGCTTTCATGTGTTTATATTCGTATCTTGTCATCTTTAATTGTTTATAGTTAAAATATTCAAACTCCTAAATAACTGATTCAGTTTAACATCACCACACGAAGAAATCATCCTTAGTAACTTAATAGGGTCTACCCCCCTTGGCTTCATTAGGAGTTGAGCCTAAACGGAGGAGTCAAGAACAAGGTGACAGCCTTGACTCGAGACTTTCCCCCAAGGACACACCGAGTGGCTTGAAGATTTCATCCACGTGACTCTTGGAGCAGGGTCCCGCAGCTACAGAAGAAGCTGCTAGTTTAGCGGAGAGATAAGTTTTGGCGGAAAGAAGATAAGACAGAGCTACGACGCCGTAGCACGTTTCCAGTTGGAGAGCAGAGCCGGAAACCATGACTTTTAAGATAGAAAATTCAAGAAAGGCAACGGTACCTGAGCGGACGAGAAGAGAGAGCTCAACCACTGCATTGAAGGTAGCGGCGAAAGACAGGAGGGCTCAGCGACCCTCATAAAGGAGAAGGAGAAACGAGGCTGAATCATTGAAGATGAAGGACAGAAAAGAGAAGCGGTGCATAGTACCCATGATCAGTGTCGAGAAGCATGGAAGACTGCAGAGAGCTGTGGTGTGACGGAAAGTGGCTACCTCAAGTACAGATATGGCCGACTGTCACTAGTTAGGGTTTTGGGTTACTATTGGGATAGGCCCACAGTGTTGTAATGGCAAGACCTTTGGGCTGCCTATAAAGGGATATATTTTGTATTGTAAAAGGGTTGATTAGTTAGTTGGTTTATTCAGTTTTTAGTAGTGTTTTACAGACTATTAGACTATTGTAAAAGCCTAGCTCTGGTTCTGTTATTAGCGGTAGCAATCTTACGGTAACCAGTAGCTAGCTTATAGAGTATGTGTGTAACGATCTGCAGGGATCGATAGAGAGGGAAGAGTATATTGTAGGAGAGCAATATAGAGAGAAAAGAGATCTAAGAGGGAAGATCTTGAGCTGCATATGCGGTGCAGCAGAACTATGTTTTACCTTCCCCTGAGCTATAATAAAAACACAGTTCTGTGGATGTAACTTCCATCCTGGAGGTGAACCACGTTAAAATCAAGTGTTATGCGATTGGTTTATGTGTTATGTTTACTTATGCATTTCCCAGTCAGTTCATGGACTTTGTTTACAATTTAATGAATGAATGTGTTAATCAGTTCCCAGCAATATAGAAGGATAAACATAAGTTAAAGTCTTTGGCATGTTGTATGTGGTTCATTTATGTTATGCATAAAATAGTAACCATTGCAGTATCGACTAGCCTTGTATGTTAAGTCTTGCACGTCGAAACGAGCAACGCTAAGTATGCTAAGCCGCGGAGGTAGGATATCATAGAGAGGTGATACCGCATCGGCAGAGGATCTACAGTGCACGATACTGTTGGTTGAGGACTTAGTGTTGGGCAGGAGCTGTGTGTCGCACAGTGCACGACGATGCGATAAGGCCGGAGATATCACGAGTCAGGGAAAGTGCGTGACATAGAGAAGGACCGTGTGGCGGTGTAAAGGAATATCTCGCGGATAGAAGAGCTACGAGACGAGGGAATCGCGTGACGCACAGAGAGAGAGAGACCTCGCAGCCAGGGGAACTAAGAGCCACTAGTAGGATCACCACAGAAACTGGTCCAAGACACTTGAGTCCTTGGCCAACCCCTTAGAGTCACTTTGGGTGAGACTTCAGGCTGCTTTGCGGTCTGTCGCCGAAAGTGCCAGTGATCTAGGGGTGTTGTTGGTTGATTATAGTAAACCCGGGTCTGCCCATAGCACCCAATAAATGGTTCCGTTGCCGGTTTTGAACAACTGAGCGCTAATTTTCTATTGGCATCCCACCAGAGAAGAGTTTCACCAGTGGCTGGATTCAAACCTAAGGGATTTTTCCAAGAAAGAAAATCGGAGCCCTAAACTGAGCATAGAGGACTGGTTACAAAAGCATATCGCTTCAGATATACACGCCATATTTTTTGCAACCTATGGAAATGAACTTTACGACTGGTTATCCAAGTTGACAGATAGGAACATATTCAAGAAGAAAAGAAACATTGTCTGGACACCGGAGCTGATTCAGACCGTGCAGAGACTCGACAATCCCATTACGAGAGTAGTGGACTTCTGGCTTGCGAGTGTGCTAGGAGGCTTCGTCATAGAATTTGCAGTTGACCAGAGAAAAAGCTTCAGCGAGGCTGAGTGGTACTTCTTCAAAGGATATCGTGGTAAGTACCTAAAATATCTAAACTTGTCCATTAAGATGCCGCTACATGAAAAAGGAGTAATGGACATGATTTCAGATGAATAAGTAAAGATAGTAATGTCACAAGAGTTTGAAAGTGATTTTGATGACATTGGACGAACACGTAGTGGCAAGAAATATAAAGTAGCTTTCGGCTCTCCTGTATTTGGAGATAGTTCAGACAATATTACGCGACCGAGTCCTAGTACCATAGAAGAACCAGAGGGGGGTATCCCTTACCAGCCCTATACCCCATAGAAACAGACTGAGACTCAGAGTAATCCTGTAGGTACTCCATCCAGTAGCTCACAGACAGTACCTACTACTGCTACATCACCTTCACCTACACTGCCGAGTGGTAGTAATCTAGTCAGTCAGAACCTACCATAGAGAAATAGAATGGGAGATGATATGAAGCTACCTACTTTTAAGGGTACAGGAGCAAAGGACCCAGAACAACATTGGTTTCTATGTGAAGCCATGTGGACCATTAAAACAATCAACGACGATAACCTTAAACTTGTACAATTGGTCACTACACTCAGAGATCGAGCTTTAACATGGTACATAAAGTATACCACAGTACCCAAGACACTTGCCCAGGTCAAGAACGCCATGATTAAAGAGTTCAAGAAACCTAAGTCTGAATCTCAGTGCATTACAGAGCTCAAGGATATTAAGTAGCTACCATCAGAATCAGTATGGGAATTTAACCAGAAATTCAAAGCTCTTATAGACCAAGTAAGTTTTGAGTTTGTGCTGGAGCAGCATAAGGAATGGTTTATTGCAGCGCTGCTCCCTCACATCAGATTGCCACTAATGCAGCAGAAAATCCAAACACAAGATGACGCGTTGGAGATGGTGATGAAGCTAGAAGCTTCACCTTTAGCAGAAACTAGTGCAGGCATGACAACTCTATAGAACCAGTTGGCCAACCTCACGTTACAGATACACGAACTTAAGAAAGGAAAAGAGGTTATGCAAGACATATGGTGCTTACGATGTAGAGCACGGGGTCATACTAAGGACAACTGTCTAGTCTTTGTAGAATATTTAGCATCAAGGGCTCCTAACCCCTTACCACGAACGCAAGGGCCATGGTGTGAAATATGCAAAACACAAGGACACCCACCTCAGCAATGCCCTTTGCTTCAGAAGTATGTACAGACACCTAAGAACCTATACTGTGTTTTCTGCAGCTCTGTCAGACATGATGAACAGAATTGCCGAGCCTATGATCTCATGTTAGATAGAAAACATGACGTATACAAAGTCCAGTCAGAAACACAGGGTCCAGTAGCAGGACCACAGCCTGATTCGACTTATGGTGGCCGGGGAGGAGGATTCAGAGGATGAGGCCGTGGAGGAGGCTTTGCACGAGGAGAAGGCTTCAGCAGAGGAGAAGGTTTTGGCCATGGTCGTGGACCAATCACTTGTTATAATTGCAGAGTTGTAGGACACTATGCTAGGGACTGTCAGAGCCCCACTACCACTCGTAACTACTGCAAATCTTATGATCATACCATAGAGGAGTGTTCTACCTTGATAGCTAAGATCAAAGACCCTAAGCTAGCAGTACACCAGAACATCCAGCTTATTGCTGCTGAGCAGGCAGAACCAGAACCAAGAGTTAGTATTGTGACTCGTAGTAGTGCTTCCACCAGTGGGACATCACAGGAGACCGAAAAGAACACAAGTCAGGAGTGGGTGCGCAGAGCTCCTATTAAAGCAACAACACTCGACCTACAGAAGAATAAAGAGACATTTCATGAATCCAAGGCTTCCTTTGATGAACCTACACAATTAGGATCACAGGTAACACCGTCTAGGGGTGTACCGTAGCAAGCACCTTGTGGCGATAGCCCAGAACAGATACCGCAGGCTACCACATCGGGAAGATGCGACGAGGATGAATCGACAGGAAGTGTACAATCCTTCCTTTGCAGTTGCTTGAAACTCATGAGAAATGAAAAAGCTATTGGCGAGCTACAGCGCATCATAGACCAGTGTCAACAACCCTCTCTCTCGGGTAGTGCACACCGCGCTGTTCATAATATTACAGGACATACCAGGACTGGAAGAGAGATGAAGCTCACAGCACAGATTGGAGAGTTTGAAATGGACAAAGTCGTCTTAGATCTGGGATCAAAGGTGAATGTTCTAACTAAGTAGACATGGGAACAGATGGGTATCCCTCAGTTAGTCAGATCACCTATCCACCTGAGATTAGCTAATCAGCAGCGAGTATCACCCTTGGGTCGACTACTGCAGGTTCCAGTTGACATTGACGGAGTTCACAGTTTTGCGGACTTCAAGGTTATAGAAATCATTGGCGACAGTTGACCGTATCCAACATTATTAAGTATCAATTGGGTGATCGGTAGCAAGGATTTCGTTGACCTAAAGAGAAGACAAATGACCTTCGAGGATGCACAAATCCGGGTCATCGTGCCGTTGGATCCTCACCAAGGTCCTAGATACATCGAACCTATCCGAGCAGAGGAGGTGGCACATAACATGGATAGTCTCTACTAGATGACTGCGAACCAGAACGACTACATCAATCCAAACGTAGAAGGGAACATTAGTTGGCGATGCGACAACTCATAAGCATCAGATTCCGATATTGGTCTAGAGAACTGGCAGAACAGACTTTACGAAGTCTCAGCACGCAGATGTGCGTTTATGAGTAAGTCACTGTGATGGATTGGCACAGAGATCACTAAGATCCCATCATATCATGGTCTAACAGATATTCAGGACTTCCTTGAGCAGTTTGAGCAACAGATTCCCTACGAGCAGAGGAATGCAACTATGGACCTTGCAGTACGAGCCACACCTGCAAGATGGTGGTATGCGCATAAAGAGAATATCGCATCATGGGAGGATATTAAAAGACTGATGGCGATCATATTTTCTGTCGACAAAGAGTAAGTCCAGCAGAAGTACACAGGTGAAACTAATCCCAGGGCACACATTCAGACATGTGAACAGAACTGTTCGGACATTCCCAAGGATGAATGGGTTCACAGATTCATTCACACATTGGACACAGTTCCAAGGAACTGGTACACAGAGACCGAGTTGCGCAAGGGGACGACCACATGGTCACTTATGACAGACAGTTTCCTACTCACCTTCGCGTTTGAATCAGAACATCTGAGTGTTGCTCAGGCCCTAGACATAATCAAGATCAAGATATTTGAGGACTGTACCATCTCAGTGCAGGCTCAACCTGAGTGGGCCATCCAGTTGCAAGACGCGCTAGAGTGCTATAATTTTGCAGAAAAGTCAGACAATGAAGATAAGGATGAGGATGAGGATCCTCGCAACATCAACATTTCGGAGTTCGAAGGGACTCGCGATGTTGGGGGACCACAGTTAGAGATTCCAGCAATCACCGAACCCATCAAGATTAAAAAGATCAATATTGGCACAGACGCAGAACCTAAGTTTGCCTCTATTGGAGACTATTGGAACAATGAAACAGTCGGACAGATTGCATATTTGTTACATGACTATCAGGACCTATTTCCCACCAAGTTCACAGAGATGAAGGGAATAGTTGGAGACCTGGGAGTTATGAGGATACCATTGGAGGAGGATGCTAGACCAGTTAAGCAGCGCCCATATAGATTGAGTCCGCACTACAAAGAAAAAGTAAAGGATGAAATCGATAAGATGCTAGCAGCAGGCATCATTGAGCCGGTAAAAGAAAGTGAATGGGTTAGTCCCATGGTCGTACAAGAAAATAAAACAAAAGGAGACATCGAGATCTATGTCGATCTGCGCAAGCTCAACGATGCATCGCTTCACGATCCATTTTCAACACCGTTCACTGATGAGGTATTAGACAACGTGGGAGGACAGGAGGTCTACTCCTTCACTGATGGCTTTTCAGGCTACCATCAGATCAGAATACATCCAGAAGATCGATCCAAGACCACCTTTGCAACAGAATGGGGCTCGTTCCAGTATACGGTAATGCCCTTTGGTCTTAAGAATGCACCAGCTATATTTTCTAGGTATTTAAAGAATACATCCATAAATTATTAGAAGTATATTTTGATGATTGGACTGTATTTGGACTAATTGACAAGCATATAGGAGACTTAAGACTGATGTTAGAGAAATGTAGGCAATACCAGATTTCTCTAAACTTGAAGAAATGTATATTTTGTGCACCATTTGGTATTTTGTTGGGTCACATTGTTTGTAGACAAGGCTTGATGGTAGATCCCGCGAATATCACCATCATTGTAAACCTTCCAGCACCCAACTCGGTCAAGCAACTGAGGACAGTACTTGGTCATACGGGGTACTATAGAAAGTTCATCAAGGGCTACGCAAACATTGCAGCACCAATGGAGAAATTGCTAAAGAAAGATGTAAAATTCCTATGGAATGAGGAATGTCAGCAGAGTCTAGACACACTTAAAGAAAATATGGTTACAGCACCCATATTAGTATTCCCAGACTGGACTAGGCCATTTCATGTACATGTGGATGCGTCTGGCATTGCATTAGGGGTTGTTTTAACACAACCAGGAGAAGGGGACATTGACCATCCTATCGCATACTCCAGCAGAAAGCTCTCGACAACAGAAAAGAACTACACCACAACTGAAAGAGAAGGCCTAGCTATGGTGTACACACTCCAGAAGTTCAGGAACTACCTATTGGGTGCCTCGTTTAAGATGTTCACTAACCATTCCGCCTTGAAGTATTTGGTCAATAAGCCAGTGTTAGGGGGGAGAATCTGCAGATGGTTACTCCTCTTCCAGGAGTATGATTTTGAAATCATTGTAAAACCAGGCAGACTGAATGCCGGACCTAATCATCTGTCATGGATAGACTCAGGAGAAGAGCCAAGTAACCTAGATGACAATCTGCTAGATGCGCCACTGTTTTCCATCCAGATCGTAGATGAGTACTATGCCGATATTATTCAATTTCTCACTACAGGAGTAGCACCTGATGAGTTTACTTAGCAGCAAAAGAAGCACTTGGTTGTTAAAGCAGCAGACTTCACCCTTATCGTAGGACACCTACACAAGTTAGGTCCGAATGAAGTTCTGCGCAGATGTGTGATGCTGCATGAAAAAGGCACTATTATCATAGAGGCACATTCAGGAACTGCAGGAGGTCACTTCGTAGGAAAGCCAACTGTGCAGAAAATCCTGGAGGCAGGATTATGGTGGCCTACCTTGCACAAGGACACCAAGGACTTTTGCAGATGCTGCGATATCTGCCAAAGGGTAGGAAAACCCTCGCGATGTGATGAAATGCCGCTGCAACCGCAGGTCACGTTGCGTGCATTTGACAAATGGGCTATAGATTTTGTGGGTCCTATCAACCCACTAGGAAAGTGCACTGGTGTGAGATATATTATCACGGGAACAGAGTACCTCACCAGATGGGCAGAGGCCAAAGCAGTAAGAAATTATGATGCCGCTACAGCTGCACAATTCCTTTTTGAAAACATCATCAGTAGATTTGGATGCCCAGTAATTTTGATGAGTGATCAAGGCACACATTTTTTGAACAGCACTATTGAGGCATTGACAGAAGAATTCCAGATTCAGCACCATAAGAGCACTCCCTACCACCCCTAGGATAATGGTTCGGTGGAGGCCTTTAATAAGATTTTAGAAAATGCTTTTACTAAGATCTGCAATAGCCAGAGGAATGATTGGGACCTCAGAGTTAACGCTGTATTATGGGCGTATAGGACTACATCCAAGAAACTTACGGGACACACACCTTTCAGCTTGGTTTATGGACAAGAGGCTGTTATTCCTATGGAGTATATTCATTCCAGTTTAAGAATCGCTCAGATTACCGGGATGAGTGATACAGACACAGTGGAGGAAAGGCTAGCACAGCTGCTTGCCTTAGAAGAAGACAGATTCATCGCCGGATTCCATCAGAAAGTGCAGAAGGCACGAGAAAAAGTGCTCCTCTATGACATCAAATTCATTAAGTTTCCAGGGAAGTTCAAGACACATTGGCTGGGGCCATATCAAATACATCAAGTCACAGAGGGAGGTGCCGTTCAGCTCAGCCAGCTGAATGGGGATCTTTTGCCCACATGGATTAATGGCAGTAGGCTTAAGCCCTATAGTGATAGCCACCCCACCTCTCAGCCCTAGCTTAACCAGTATATGGTGGTACAGATGCCCAGTGTGGTTGAAAGGAGGCATCGCACCAGGAACTAGTCTACACCGGCAGGTATTATTCTAAGTATGAGGAATTGCATCAGGTAGAGTGATCCTAAAAAAAAAAACGAGTAGTATTGGTTTATGCAAGTGATGCAGAGTCGCATCGCGGCAGTGCGATGTTTCCCCATGCCACGTACTCAGTTTTGCAACCGACAGAGGGCCAGTCACGTCACCATCTGATAGGTAGTTAATGAGGTAATGACCGGTATATCTTACCATAGATTTGGCAGTAGTATAATAAATGTTTCCAGATTTGGCAAATCTCCGACGAGACTGGCGCCTGTGCACACACGTTTCGAGGGAAATTCGATCGGATTTCCTCATTTATTAAGGATCAGATGACGGGTGTGGTCTTGTCCAGGCATTAATGACAACCGATGGGTTCAGTATAGATGACCGTTGCGTCTGGGATTATCGTATTGGGTATAAAAGCAGAAAGTATTCAATTGGGACGATTACATTTGCAGAAAAACCGAGAGCTGTAGAGTGCACTGTTCAGAATTCCCTGTGAAGAGCTAAGTTTGTTACAGAGTGCTGTGATTTTCAGAATTGCAGCCATTGCACGTCCACCGTTTGTACTAAGACGGCTCTGTTCAAGGACGAACCTCTAGAAGACATGCCAAGACACTTCGACACTGGTGGCCATAGGTCTTCCATGACGACGTCGCCCAGGGTTGTGAAATTAAGTACAGCACAAGTCAGACAGCTGCTAAGGATGAAGAGTCAAGCACCAGAAGTATAAATTGTCACCAAAGTCTCTACTAAGGAGAAGAGGAACGCCGAGCCGACCACTGAAGATAAGAAATCAAAGCAGAAGAATGATGAGAATAAATATCCCACCAGGCAGAAAGTAAAAATGAGAAAAAGAAAGCAACGGGAGAAGGTCTCTGACCTATCTAATCAGCTAAGAAAAGCACAAAAGATTGTGGAGGAAACGCAACAAAAATATGACGATCAGAGGCAGCATGTGTACCTGGAGCACCTCAAAGAGAAGAGAAGTGGAAGAGGACAGCAAACCCAGCAGTCGGTAGAATTCCTGGAGGCAGGAAAAGGCTTGTTCTCGGAACGAAATTCATGGTTTGTATCTCTTTCATATACAAGGCTCCAGACTGAAGGAAATGTTTGAGAAGGCTGGAAGATACAGATTTTCCTTGTGATAAAAGTTCTAACCCAGATAAAGAGGAAAGGATATCTGTGGAAAACCTCTCAAACACTAAAGGGCTCTTAAAAGGTTTCAAGAGCGAAGAGAGTGAGACCATGACATTGGGTAGGAAGGATAAGAGAGCCCAGCGAACCAAGTTACATAAACTATAAAGAGCGTGTCGAAGTGATGCAAAAGGAAGTCACAGGACTTCGTGACAAGTTGCAGAGGGCTTCACAGGAAGCCAAGGAAAAGCTACAGCAGGAGAAGCCTGCTGGTAGTGGCTCGAGGGCGAGCCACAAGTAAGCGTTAGGGGACTATTGGATCAGGGTCCCGCAGCTACAGAAGAAGTTGCTAGTTTAGCGGAGAGATAAGTTTTGGTGGAAAGAAGATAAGACAGAGCTACGACGGCGTAGCACGTTTCCAGCTGGAGAGTAGAGACGGAAACCATGAATTTTAAGATAGAAAAGTCAAGAAAGGAAACGGTACCTGAGTGGCCGAGAAGAGAGAGCTCAACTACTGCATTGAAGGCAGCGGCGAAAGACAGGAGGGCTCAGTGACCCTCATAAAGGAGAAGGAGCAACGAGGCTGAAGCATTGAAGACGAAGGAAAGAAAAGAGAAGCGGTGCATAGTACCCATGATCAGTGCCGGGAAGCATGGAAGACTGTAGAGAGCTGTGGTGTGACGGAAAGTGGCTACCTCAAGTACAGATATGGCCGACTATCACTAGTTAGGGTTTTGGGTTACTGTTGGGATAGGCCCACAGTGTTGTAATGGCAAGACCTTCGGGCTGCCTATAAAGGGATATATTTTGTATTGTAAAAGGGTTGGTTAGTTAGTTGGTTCATTCAGTTGTTAGTAGTGTTTTGCAGACTATTAGACTGTTGTAAAATCCTAGCTCTGGTTCTGTTATTAGCAGTAGCAATCTTACGGTAACCAGTAGCTGGCTTATAGAGTATGTGTGTAACGATCCGCAGGGAACGACAGAGAGGGAAGAGTATACTGTAGGAGAGCAATATAGAGAGAAAAGAGATCTAAGAGATAAAATCTTGAGCTGCATATGCGGTGCAACAGAACTATGTTTTACCTTCCCGTGAGCTATAATAAAAACACAGTTCTGTGGACGTAACTTCCATCCTGGAGGTGAACCACGTTAAAATCAAGTGTTATACGATTGGTTTATGTGTTATGTTTACTTATGCATTTCCCAGTCATTTCATGGACTTTGTTTACAATTTAATGAATGAATGTGTTAATCAGTTCCCAGCAATATACAAGGATAAACATAAGCTAAAGTCTTTGGCATGTTGTATGTGGTTCATTTATGTTTTGCGTAAAACAGTCACCATTACAGTATCGACTAGCCTTGTATGTTAAGTCTTGCACGTCGACACGAGCAACGCTAAGTGCGCTAAACTGTGGAGGTAGGATATCACAGAGAGGTGATACCGCATCGGTAGAGGAGCTGCAGTGCGCAATACCGCTTGTTGACAACTTAGCGTTGGGCAAGAGCTGCGTGTCGCATAGTGCGCGGTGATGCGATAAGGCCGAAGATATCGCGAGTCAAGGAAAGTGCGTGACATAGAGAAGGACCGTGTGGCGGTGTGAAGGAATATCTCATGGCTTGAAGAGCTGCGAGACGAGGGAATCACGCGACGCGACCAGGAGATCCCACAACGCGCAGAGAGAGAGAGACCTCGCAGCTAGGGGAACTGCGAGCCACTAGTAGGATCGCCACAGAACCTGGTCCAAGACACTTGAGTCCTTGGCCAACCCATTAGAGTCACTTCGGGTGAGACTTCAGGCCGCTTTGCGGTCTGTCTCCAAAAGGGCCAATGATCTAGGGGTGTTGTTGGTTGATTATAGTAAACCCGGGTCTACCCATAGTAGCCAACAGTACTAATGATCAAGGAGAAAATCAATGAGTAACTGACATTAACATAAATTAATCATGGGAAATGGAAACACATTTGTATTAATAGAAAAGGAGAAAAAAACTAAAACCAAGCCTTAATGTTGAGAAGACTTTCCTATGAACACCTTTCCTCTATGCCTTTCCTATCTCCAATGCATTAAAGAGCACAATCATCTTTTGGCCAGCATTTGGGTTATCTCACATTCTTCTTCCTCCCTTAACCATGAGGGGTAAGGGTGTATTTAAAGGCCAAAAGGGATAGGGTAGGTTGAAGATTTGAGTTCCACCTGTATATATTATTTTGGATGAGGCTCCACAAGGGTTTCTTCTAGGGAATCCTCAAGATATTCTCTTTTTTTCATTTCTGGGAAGAGAACCACAATTTGTATAATGGAAAGTAGCATTGCTAAGGGGGTATTTCCTATTGTATGAAGTCAAAAAGTTCCAGCACCACACTTTGCAGGTGTGCAAGGTGCATTTCCAACTTGGTACCGCATCTTTTCAATGGGCAAGGCACGGTGGTGGCTCAAAACATGGAAAACACAAGGGAAAAATATAACTTCCTTCATTTCTTCCATTCAAACTCTGAGGGAATGGAAAAAGCACTTATATACCTATCTCATGATCATGATGGTGACAAAAATTAGGTTTAACAAGAAGGGACTAGAACAAGAAGCCCTAGTTTCTTCAATTTCTTCTTCATAATTTTTTGATCTTGATTATGTTGTATCTATGAAATTCCTACTCCTCAAGTTCTAAAAATTCATCCTTAGATATCCTGATATGGCTTCTTTCCAACCCCATAGATTATAGTAGAATTCTATTTCCCAAGTGAAACTTATGCCAAGTTTCCCAACATTACTTTTTTTAGTATTGATTCAATATAGTGAACTTGTATGGACTGACACATGTCATTGTTTCAAATTTAGGGTCTAAAACTTGCACCACATAAACTAAAGTTTGTTCCCTATCTACAACATCTTGCAAAATTTTATTTGGACCTTTTTATCCCTAGATATAGCAATTATCTAGGTCACATGTTTAAGACTAAGTTCTAGAAGAGGTTGGAACCCTTATTTTGAGGAACCATAGCTCCTAAATTATAGAGAATATGATTATGAAATGCATACACAACGTACATCAATATTTCATATTCATCCTGCCCAATTTTTAGCTCCTGATCCTGTTCCAAACTAGAGTTATATCTAAAAACCCAATATGACTAGATTTTGTATTCTAGCATTTTCAAGCATAAAACCCTAATATTTAGTAGCTGCAATTGTAGAAGTATTTCAGATGCATAGTTCCTTATTTCATATAAGCTTTGATACCATGTTAGTTGTTATACTCTAACTCAAATTTATTAGGATCTTTATCTAAAATAATAACATCCACAACAAGATGAATTAGATAGAGCACATACATAAGACACAAATATTTTCCTTGGGGAAACCATAAAGGAGAGAATCCTGCAAACTTCCACAGAATAGTTATGTCACTAAGACAATATCAGAAGATGGAAAACCCTAAGAATAATAATTTTTCTGCATCTCTCTCTCTCTCTCTCTCTCTCTCTCTCTCTCTCTCTCTCTCTCTCTCTCTCCTCCTTGTTATTATCTCTCTCCTAATGAGAACTTGAGTGAGTGAGTATGTTTCCAAATAGGGAGGGCGCCTCCCTATTTATATCCTTTTGTTGTGTAACTTAATTAGCTAACTAGGTCATCTAGGTAACCTATTTGGGTTTGACCTACCTAAGAGGACTCAATAATACATTTTGCTTTATTTATCTTGGTGACTATTTCCCCGACTTACAATGGAGGGTTTACCTCAATGACCATACAAAATAATGGCATCCCGAAGGGAGGGAAAAAATATCTGATGGGGGTACATAATATACAATGATAATATACAATAGAATATATTTCAGAGTTAAAAATACAACAACCATCCTTGAGTATACCATATGAGGATATCGAGGATCCCGATATAGTACCACCACCAGGGGCCGCAAAGAAGGAAACCATTCTGAAGATAATGAGCACAAAACAATCCCATTGCAAAATTTCCTCTCAACTCCCTGATGAACATCATCCAACCCTTCCATGACTCTCTCTCGTGGCATTAGCCACTGGGCTACCTGCTTTTGTTGATGTATTTGTAACTTCGGAATGTATTCACTTGTATATCTTATGTATTGTACCTCGATGTTTATTCCAGGAAGTATCTATAATGTAATTGAGTCATGTCATGCCTCGATGTTTTGATCAAGAGATTCAATAATGTAACAAGTCATGTAAATTCATTAAGGTTAACCCTCCATTGTAAGTCGGGGTAATAGTCCCTACAGTTCTGTCAAGGTTAACCCTCCTTGTTGATTAGAGGGAAAAGTCCCCACAAGTTGTGGGGACCTAGGGTTATTATAATATCCTATAGAAGTCAACCCTAGGTGAGTCATTGTAAGTTGGGGAAATAGTACCCATCGTTGTGTTAAGGATAACCCTCCTTGTTGGTCAGAGGAGGCAAAGTCCCCACAAGTTGTGGGTCACTAGGGTTATTAGACACTCCTTGAGATGTCGGCTCTTGTAAGTAATTGATAAGTGAGGCCAACATGTTGGAGTTGGTTTCAAGTGAACGAAAGAATATAAATAGAGAGTGAGCCTCTCTATTTATCACACACACACTCACTCCTTGGGGCGCATGAGTGAGAGAGGAGAATCTCTCTCAGCGTGAGAGAGAGAATAAGATGTGGAGATCATCTTTTCTGTTTCTAGGTTTTACTGCTACCATTGTTGCTCATCCTATCTTTGAGGAAGTTGTGGGGTTTTCTCCTTTATGGTTTCACTGAGGAAAATTATTTGTGTGTCTTGTCTCTTGTGTTTATTGTTGTGCATGTTATTCTCTCAGATAAGATCCTAATATAATGCTAGATTGAATGATAAAAATCTAACATTGTATCAGAGCTAACTTGAGATTGTTGTCCGTCGCAACTATTGGGTTTTGTTAAGAAATATCTCAGTCGCGTGACAAATCCATTCAGTCGTGTAGGCTCTGAGCAAGTTCCAGCCCGTCATCATCTTCTCCAGGTAGGATTTCATTATCCTGCTCAGTCATCTTGACATTTTTTGGGGTTTTGGGTTTTAGTTTTTTACCTTAGTTTATATACCCGGTATTTTTTGGGGGTTTTCCTTTGCGATTGTATATTTGAGATCGCCCTGCTCCTCCCTTTCCATGGGGGTTTCATTGGAAGTAGGTTGCAGAGAGTAGGTGTGTGCAGACTGGCATTTCGTTGTCTGCACCACTTTGTTTCTTTTTCAGAGGAGCGTGGGAAGGGGGGTTATTATCTTTGGTCGGGTAGAGTTTCCTTGGGTCAAGGGTTTCCTTAACCGTCGTGGGATGTGAGAGCCTTAGTTGTGATATCCTTATCTTTGTGGGAATACCTTCGTTGATGGTCTTATCAGCCTAGTGGTGAAGGTTTTTTCTTTTTAGGGCTGTTCTGAACTAGATATTTTAATTGCTGGCTATATAGAAAACTATTGAGAATATTAAGCCTGCACTCAGCACTCGCTATAGCGTTACTTTGTTACTGGTTGAAATTTTTCAATATGATGTGGTAATGATTGTTGTTTTATATGAGTTATATTGTTGTTGGTTTTATATATATGCATCTAAGACTTGTTTTGATGGTTTTGGCAGCCTTAATATTTATTTTAGCACCATGCCTAGAAAAGGGAAGCAGAAGGCCCAAGCTATGGAAAATGATCCAAAACTGGAAGTCATCATGAGGGTAGAAATCATATATGAAGATACTAAAACATTGACCGGAGCCGATCCAGAATTAAGATGAGGCCAGGTGTATCAAATGATCAAAGACCAAACTATCCCAGGGGTAGGTTTAGAAGATATACCAATCTATATAAATATAAAGAGGTCATCTATGATGAAGGCGTCCACTTGCCCTGAAATTTTTCCATGTTCTGAAGTCATCAACTAGATACTTCCAAGGATAGATGTGTTAACCCAAAAATCCCCCACATAGCTCTCTATGGCGTACACCATCCAAGGAAACCACCTCACAACACTCATTTCACTCCATAAGGCCTTCCATTTGACCCCCACACCTCCAAAAGATCCCAAGGATGAAGAAAAGGTCTAAAAACCCCTAAAAAGAGCCCAAAATATCCCCCTAGGTGCTAAATCCCTCAGAAAGGGGATAAAACCCTAAAATGGGCTAAAGTTAGGGCGAAAGGGGCTAAAGGCCCAAAAAAGGGGCTAAATCCCTAACCAAGGGCTTAAAACCCTAAAATCCCTCGGAAAAACTATAAAAGGAGGGTGGGGGGTCACTCTCAAAAAACTCCTCACTTGCCTATTTTTATGCTGCTCGTGGATGCTTTGAGACCTTTTGCTCTCAAACCACCCACTCTCCCTCTCCTCCATCTCCATCTCATCAAGCCATTTCTTCGCAACCAAGAGAGAGGTGCTCCCAAAAGCTAGGGCATGGTGGCCCATTTCCACCTTAGTGAGGTATAATTTCTATTCATGTTTATTTATTTGTTTTTTTTCTAACCCTCATCTCTATTTGCAATTTTTTCATTAACATTGTTTGTAGGTTGTCTCCATTGTAGCTTAGGTTTATTTTGTAGGTTTTGGAGGTGGAACGCTAACCTGTTGTGTGCAGAGGGGTTCAACAGTGCTTCATCTCCTCTTCTTTATTTTTTGTCATTAGCTATTAGATATGATTTACAGTAGTGCTCCATTCGTTTATGTTCTTGCTTAGATTAGCTTAGTTTCAATTCGCTACTCTGTTTATGCCATATTTCATTCCATTTTTTACTGTTTTCTAAGGGTAGGAACCTAACCTTGTGCCCTACAGGAAAAAGGGATCCATTCCTGCTCCTGTAGCAAGAATAAATCCTTGCTACAGCTTTGGCAACTCCACTAGGTCAATCCCACAAGATCCATGGGCCAAAATTTTCAAGTTTTCAAAGTTTTTCAATTTTACCCTAGTTTTCAAAAATGTTGTGTTAGATCTGTTTAAATATGCTTTATTTCCTATTTTAGTTAGTTCTGAAGCCTCTTCTAGGTCGATCTGATTCATACTGACCCCAGTACTAGTTACTATCGGCCATATCTGACCTTGCATCACTAAAAAACCCTTTTCTGGAGCAGGGTGCTCTTATCAAGGGAAAAGGTGAGACTGGGGTACTCTTAATTGGCCAACAGGTGCACCTAGGGTGCACTTAATCCACATATAGGTGTGACTTCAGCCCAGAAGCTCAGGTTGCGGCTGTTTTCGCATTTTGTGCAACCCCCTCGCTCATTTCTGGAAAAATCTCGTGGCCCCCTCACGAGATTTGGTTAGGAATGTGCAACCTGTCACATAGAAGTTGTATTTAAGTTTAATTAATAGTAATTTTCAGTTTCAAAGAACTGTTAGTGTGGCCCAGCCGTCTCTGTCCACCATTGCAGGTCTCTTTCAATTCCATTTTTTACTTTTTGCAAATCAATCCATGAACAATGTGTATATGCTAAATCAATCATTAAGGTTTAATAAAATGAACTAGCCTAACTAAAAGTAACTTAAAATTAACCATCTTTCTTCCCCCTTCCTCCTCTACCCAATCATCACCCTCCAAGGTATTGGGATATGACAAAGGGTAAGCTCGTATAGATGTAGGCACTCCATGGTATTTTTCCTAAACCACTAAAATCAGGTGACCTGGAAGGTAGAGGGGGTAGAGAAGGAGGGCTTCTCACGGCACTAAGAATCCTCCCTATTGACCAACCTAGCACTTGGGAGGTGACCTGAGGATCTACAGATGGGCCTAGTCCCATTGTGTTGAGAGCCTAGCACCTTCTCTTGGTTGAAGAAGAATATCATTGAGAGGTAGACATTTAGTTAGGCCAACAATTCAGGGTTAATCACCATACTTGCTTACAAATTTTTGTTTATGTTTGCATACAAAACCATGATATGAGCTCTACCATGAATTCATAAACCATATTGCAAACAAAATACCAAAACAAATAAGCAAACCAACACACCATACCAAATAATTAACCCAACTCAGTTCATGACACTGAGTAAGCCTTAAAATTTACAAAATTTACACTAAGTTCAATCAATTATGCAGTCTTTGAGGACATAAGTCCCTGATTGCTTTAACTGTGGGAAGTAATTAGGATTTTCCTAGAAACTGATTGTCAGGAGTACCACAGGAACCCCAAAGTAGCTAGCTGCTAAGAGGAATTGCCAAGCAAAACAGGCAACAAACCCTTCCGATTGAGTAGAAGCACCCATGAGGAACAAGACAAGAGCTACCTTCTGGTAGTCTTGGTGGCTGAGAGACCACCTTCAGCCAATAGGAATCCATTGAAACCGAGGTCCAAATCTCATACCCACCAGTTTCATACACAAAAGCGAACACAATTGATCCTCCACGATCTTCCTCACGCCTAAGAGGAAAACCACCACCATTTGGAACACTTAATTGGCACTGTCGAAGCCGCTCTCAGTGATCTCCCACACCGTTAGAGGGCCACAGAGCCTTTGATTCTGATTCAGACCCATATCAGTCTAAAATAGACCTCCACACCGCACCATCAAGCCCCATGGCTAGTGCCAACCCGGATCCATTTTCCAACCTAACCTTAGTAAGTGGACCCATGTCCATATCACAACCTGTCACTCACAACTTGGCAAGTGGTCTAAGAACAGTCATGCAAACTGTCATTAGCCAATTGCCACCACCCATAGTGACTAGCCAAGCTGGCCCAGTGGTGACACACAGGGGCAGTGGCCCCTCCACACACATTACCCCCCTTGCCACACAGGGGGGAAGTGCACCAACCACCCACATTTCCCCTACCGCCATACATGGGGGTAATTCCCCTGCTACCCATACCATTCCACCCACAACACTTGGGGGCATTGGCCCATCTGCCATGGTGCCACCACAAACACCCCTAACCATGCAGATGCATTATGCACCTACAAACCCCACCCCCATTGCAGCCCCATCCCACATCAACTTGGGGTCAAATATGCCCTTCATGGCTCATCTGAACTTGCCTAACTTGGATAGATTAACTAATGACCCCATCCACCACCAAGCTTTCTGGCCTCCGATGCCAACTAAGCTACCATTAGACATCCAAACGTTTGAAGGAAAAGCCGAGGAATGTCCCCAAAATCATATAATGACATTCCATCTATGGTGCTCATCCAACAACATCGTAGACGACTCCATCAGGCTAAGGTTGTTCCAATGCACCCTTATAGGTGCCACAGCCAAATGGTACATTGAGCTGCCACAAGCCAAGTGCCCCGAATTCAACTCCCTAGCCTTCATGTTCCTACAATATTTCCAACTCCCTGTTAGATACGACGAGGGGATGTAGATCCTATTATCCTGTTGCCAAAACACCGCCACTCACATCACTGATCATATCCATGAGTGGCGGCAACGCCGTAGCTTGTGTAAGATCCAACTTGATGACAATATCTTCTTGGATTGGTTCCTCAATACTTTGCTCCCACCCATCGCAAAGGACGTCGCATCTGAACATCCCCAATCCAAAGAAAAGGCCATAATGAAGGCCCAACAATTTGACCTCATCTATGCCCAGTTGAGATATTTGTATATTGTCATTCCAAATGCTCCCCGTCCGAGTACCTCCTACCGTGACACATGGGGGGCATCCCACACAGTGGACGGAATCATAGGGTCAGTCTCCCAACAACCATAGCCTTGACCGACACCACCTATCATTACACCCCAACCAAGAAACACTACAAATGTTGCTTATCAAAACCAATCTTCGGACTATGCTAGAATGATGTCCCAGTCCGAAGAAACAACCTCTTATGCACAACCTATGCCACCGTAGTAGGCTCAGGCCATGGCTTGGTTGACACAATAGTATGTGGGGAAAATTCCCACATTTGTGGCACGACCACCACCACAAATATACTATGCAACACCAGTGCAATAAGTTGAAGCCCCCGCCCTCGCTCCACCCGCTCTGTTGGGACAAGTGTTCGTACAAAAAAATGGTCCCAACCAGCCTACCCCCAACAATCAACAAGGGAAAGCTAGAAACAATCAGCCCCACAACCAAGACAATAACCAACCGCAAGGAGGTGGTCAACAACCGAACCCTCCCAATAATGTCATGGCTAACCGGCCAGCCCAAAACCCCCCAAGATAGAATCCACCAAGATGCAACGCACCGTTGCACACAAATAAAGCTTGTACACTCTGTGATGTTTATGGGCATGACACATTTGAGTGTCCCCTCAAGGCTCGTGCTAAGAAGGCCATTCAAAATGAGGCCCAAGAGGCCGCCAATGCCCCCACTCAAGCCCAACCCAACTAGGCACCACAAGGACCTCCTCCCATGGTGCTTCAAAACTCACTACCAATCCAAGGATTGGTGGCAACCGCTACCCCTCCCAAGGCTAATCCCAACACTCCAGGGGCACCTCCTGCGACCGAAATAGGTGTTCACCACCTGATGACCATCACCACTGAAGAGGTCAACTTACAGACTAGACGAAATCAATATGGTACCACCACCAAACCTGTCAACTCATCAGCAGCATCCATGTTTAAGACAACCAACCTACCTCTCTAGTTACCCCCATTCTCGTTCCCCCCCATACGCAGAATCGCCAATAATGCCACAGCTAGAGCTGTAGTCAGCTATAGAATTGTGGATGATTTGGCCCAAAAGCCAACCTCCATGTTCGCTCTTGAGGTACTTAAAACATGCCCAACGCAACGGAAATCCCTACTAGCCTCTCTAGGGGCAGTAGACCTCTCTGACTCTAAGTTAATCACGTTTGACACAAATAATGGAGAGCCATGCATGCCCTCCACTATCGCCTTCCAAATCATGGTGTCCATCCGAAACTTGGTTGTGCACCGGTGCATATTAGATGAGGGGGCATCCACATGCGTCATGTCTACCTTGGTTTGGAAAAAGCTCAGATCACCAATTCTACAACCGTCCTCCACGACTCTGTGGGCTTATGATGGACATCCCACTAAATCCCAAGGAATCCTCCCCCATGTCCCCATCACATTAGCTAGGAAGACAGTCCTAATTGACATCAAAGTTATCAACGCTCAACTGGACTACAACCTCCTCATTAGGAGGAGTTACATGTATGCCATGCGAGCCATCACGTCAACTGTCTTCTACCTCATGATGTTTCCCCAGGAAGGGAAGATTGTGACAGTTGACCAGCTCACCTACCATGATCTGCAAGGGACAACAACACCCGCCATTGTTATCCCTGCCATCACCACCATTGAGCCACAAGGGGTGACTGCACACACTAATGCCATCCATGTAACCAAAACTATGGTTGAAAACACACCAGCTTCCCCACCGTTGAATGTGTGCCCTAGGTTGTTTACCAATCCCACCATGATGGCTCCTTTATTTTTGGTGTCACCACCACCGATACAAAATAAAACTATGGACTTGTGCATGGTCTCATCAAGCACCACTGCACCCAAACAACAACCATATCCACAGACCCAACCACAACCACAACATCGTCCGTAGCCACAATGCTAATAGCAGCCGCAACACCAACCGCGGTAGCAGCATTACGCACAGCCGCAACCACAACCTCACCCCCACATGCAACCAGCTAGGAGTTATGTGGGCTCATATTCTTTCCATACAATTCCCTTCCTCTTTGCCCCACCTGGTGTCATGAGCAAGCCGGTCATGGCCACCTTAAGCCTACCCAACTTTACGTTGGGGATCCTGGTGTGGTATCTAGATCCACCAGCTCAACCAGCAATTCCCTAGGTTTTGTTAAATCTAGTGAAACCTATTACGGTTGAGTCCCCCCCCCCCCCCGGTCTACATAGGCCAACCACCGCACTCGTACCTGCACCGCCCCAACCCAAAAGGGCGAGGGGAAAGAACACCAAAGCCACCGTAGAACCACGACAAGTTCCACCTTGTGCCGTCTGCGAACAACAGGGCCATCCAACTCAGGATTGCCCTGAAATCCCAGTGATCCGTGAACATCTAGATTCCATGGATATAAACAAAAACATCCCTATGGTTGAACTCCCAACCACGTTAGTAGTCAACAACAAGGCATTGAGGACAAACCATGCTTGTTCCCTTTGCGGCTTGTATGGGCATTACTCCCACTATTTCCAAGACCTGCCCAAATTTTGAAGGGCTCTCGCTGACCTCCTTCACCATTCCCTTGAGTCTAATATCACCTTGATTGAAGAAGTTCACCCACCACCACCTTCTTCAAACACCATGTCCATCTACATGATGTACAGTCCCCCCAACCAGCTCATCCCCATCTCCAACGACGGTCCATCAGACATGTCTCTTCATTGCTTCAACAACAATGAGGAGATACTTTAAGCTCTGACCGCCCTAGAATACCCATGGGACAACATGCACCATAGCTTGTTCTTCCTCCCAGAAGAGCTTGTGTTGCATTTCGACCAGTTTTTTGTGGAGACCAAAGATTTCATCCATGGGAAGGTTGACTGGTTCAAGAACCCAATCCTAGCACCCAATGCCTTCGAAGAAGGGAACATGGTGAACATTTCTCCAACAATTAAAATCGACATCTCAACCAACTCTAAGATCATTGAATAAATCATGTTGGGGGCATCTTGCTCCCTGGAAGAGGTCGATGCCTACACTACTCTCTTCCAAGAATTCCGTGACATCTTCACCTGGTCATACACTGAAATGCCCGGCTTAGATCCATCCATCGTGGAACACCACATCGACACATGGCTTGATGTGGCACCCATCCGTCAGAAGCAACGACCCATCCATCCATCCAATGTGGATGCAGCGAAAGCCTAGATAGAGAAGATACGCATAGCTGGCTTCATTTATCCCATTGCATACACCACTTGGGTTTTTAATCCTGTTCCCATGAATAAAAAAAGGGGTACCATTCGCATTTGCATAGAATCACGTGATATTAATGGGGCATGTCCCAAAGACAACTTCCCCACCCCATTCATCGACCAGATTATCGATGCATGCACCAGACATGAAGTATTTTATTTCATGGACGGTTTTTCTGGGTACAACCAAATCCAAATCTGGAAAGAAGATCATCACAAGATGGAATTCACAACCCCATGGGGCACATTCACCTACTGAGTCATGCCCTTTGGCCTCAAAAATGCTGGAGCCACCTTCCAACGTGCCATGACACACTGCTTTCATGATCTCGTTCACATCATGTTGGTTTGTTTCGACAACCTCATCGCACGGTCGCAAAACCACACACAACACATAAACGAACTGCGACAAGTCCTCACATGTTGTCGCCAGTGTAGAATCTGCTTGAACCCATCCAAGTGTGTTTTATGTGTCCCCAGGGGCTATCTCCAAGGATTCATCATGTCACACAAAGGAATGACCACTGATCCTGGGAAATTCCAAACGACTTTCCCCCTAACGTAACCCCTTTGAGTGACAACATTGTAAATTGTATTATAGTCTTTTCATTTTTGTTTTAAACATTTTTCCCGATTGATTCTTATGTATTGTTTCCTCTCATTGCTTCAAATGGAGAACACCTCATATCGATATATGGGATTCACAGATGGAGCAAGAAGATGGTACCCGAACCTCACCTCGACTGCATGGGTAATCTACTCCCCATTACACAAGTTAATCCACGTTGACGAAATATGTGTGGGCACTGTGACCAACAACCAGGCAGAGTATGATGATGTTAATGACCTCTTGGCCACTGCTCTACAATTAGGAATTCACCATCTCGATGTCTTCTTAGACTCCTAGCTGCATGTTTCTCAACTGAACAACCACTACCAAGTTCGCGATCCCTGCCTCTTTAGAAAGTACCTATGCACTAAACACATGGTCAAAACATTTGAATCCATCACATTCACACATGTTCCAAGGAACCTCAATAGTGTCGCAGATCAAATGGCTAATGATGTTCTAAATTGGCACATCCATAATAGCATATAGGAAACATACAACCATAACATAATGCATAATCATGTCTAAAAATTACACACAGTGTAATAATACATCACATAAGCATTTGCATTCCACAACATAATAATAATACTCACATAATAAAACCATAAAAGTGCACCCACGTGCATCAAAAATATATATTTAAATCCATAAGTCGCATGTCTACAACATGTCAAATACAAAATGAGAAGCCACATATGCTTTCTCAACAAGATATACATAAGCGACACAAAAACCCCTAAGTGCACCAACACACTAGGAATAGCCTCACAAAGCTACTAATCTAATTCATACCCATCATCTGACTCAGACTCATCATCTTCCAAAGAGGACACATCCTCTACAAGAAGACCACCTCTCACCGTCGGGTGAAAGTGCTCGCAAGCCACTACCATCTTCCTCATCACGCCCGTCAGCTCATGAGGAAGATTGTGAATAGCAGCAATAAATTTAGTATTCAAGTGCTGCCAGCCAACATCTGACACTCCAGTAGCTACCTCCTCCATGTACAGTACCATTCCATCCATATCCTGCTGCCACCTGCAGGAGCTCCTAGAAGGGGCCACCGCAGAAGCCGCCATAGGAGGTACGGTAACAACCTGCCTCCAATTCCTAGGTGGTGGGTGAGGACCAACATCTGCACCCACAAACAAGGACACCATCAATCCAAATACATCAATATGAAAATCACTAACCAGCTCAACTATACTATGCACAAAGATAAACATAAAAATATCAAGCATACATACCAGCTGGTCCCCAAGCCTGACTAGGAGGTTAGGGCATCTCAGGATCTCCCTGGAAATCCATACCTGCATACGGGTACTCTTCGATCACCACAGGTAGCTGGAGCCACTGCTCCAATAACTCCTCTATGAAGAAGTGGCCCACTCTATTGCCACCCTCACGAATCATCATCTGGCACCACCTATAATCCTTGGTTCCTATGAACCACTGTCCTCCACAGCTCGATGAGGACGAAGTGTAGGTACTTTCTCAAAGAAGAAAGCACATAGGAAGGAGCCAAAGCAAAAACCAGTGCCACTAGTCTTTGACTTGTTTAGCTGACACCAAACAGCCTGCAAGTACATATGGCCCCATGCATAATATGTGCCACCAATGGCATGCTCTACTAACTGTAGCTGACCACCAAAAATATTGTGGCTCCCCATGGAACCCAAGATGCGCTGCAGTAAAGTCCCCACCACCCGTGTGGACAACTCTGCGATGTCACACATCAGGATGTAAGAACCATGCACATACGCCGTAGTGTAGTAGTGTCAATCACATAGATCCTCCAATGTCTCCCCCCGAGATGGGACAGGTGCCAAATCACCAACTACTCCCAATATTGGGATCCCAGTGATGAAATACACATCCTTTAGTGTAATCTCAATACACTGGCCCTAGAAGAGGAACACCTCCTCAACAACATCCCAGAAGCTTATCAGAGTTTGCATCAGCAAACCCAAGCTCCGCATAAGTAGAATCCTCATAAAATTTAGCAAACCACAGCAGGCCAGTGTATCTCTCACACCCCTGTCACGTAATGATGCATCTCTGACTGGCTTGTAGTCTCTCTCCCTCCATTTGATCTCCACCATCTTACACAAAGAAAAAACCATGATGTCAGACATCCCCACCATCAGAAAAACACCCAAAGGAGGCTAGGGAACACCTGATTGGGCAAAAGGAACACCCAGGGTGCTCATAATTTCCCAACAGGTGCACCTAGGGTGCACCTTTCCCTTCGAAATGAGCGACCTAGTACACAAGAGGTTCATGGGGGCCCTCTAGGTAGTCAAATTCAGTAAATAAGCTATCAAAATGAAGAGGTTCAGTGAGAGTGTTTTCCTACAAGTCATGGCTCGAAAAACCATCAATCGGATCAAGAGAAATTAGCAAATGAAGAATTAGGTCCCACCTCTCCAACTCCACAATGAAAAGTGACAATGACACTTCACCATGTGGACCCTCCCCTTTTATAGGCCCCATTTGACCTAATTTCTTCTGATCGACATAACAGGACCATACGGACTCCGTTTGAGACACCATTTGTGCCACTGGTTTTAGATTTCCGCCCTCTATCTAGTTATGAGACCATTGTCTCATGTTTAATTAGTCAATTTCAAGACCATTTCCCACAATTCACCTCGATTCATGAGCCATGACATCACAATGCGAGTGTCTACAGACCGGTACTCGTATCACACCGCTTGACCGCTAATCATGTAAGCTATTGGGCCGTCACCCATTAAGGATTGTACTATACTTTTATTTTTGTGTTTATAATTGTCTTTTTACCGCACCTTATGTGGACATCTAGACCATCATCCACAAACACCTTTATTTTTCTTCCATGTATTTGACATAGAAGTTTCCTCGGATCGCTACCCATCAAGGACTATAATTTTAGCTTTTATTTTATTTTTAACACATAAATTGTCTTTCCTTTTTACCGCACCTTATGCTGACCTCTGGCTCTGTACCACTATCCACAAAATGATTTCTTTTCTTGCACATATTTGGAATATAAATGCCTTCGGACTTGTACTTACATCTCATGTAGTCAAGTCCATCCATCGCAACACATGCGGATGACCTTCGGACCTATGTCCATCATCCCGACATGGGGCACCGCATGTGCCACCATAGTTGGTTGACCACATTGGAGTTTCATTTAATCTCTTTTCCAACTCCTTAAAAAAATGAAAAGATCGCCGACCACAACTGCTTCCTTTCTCGCTTGCTAAAGTATAGGAAAGGGCGTCTACATCTTCTCGTTTACCTCCTTTTGCAGACCATGTAGACCATCTCATGAAAAGGACCTCCTTGGCACACTCAAGCCAAGATCGTCCCCCTCTGCATACTTTTATGTTTTATCGGGCAGAGGGGCCGCACTTTATGAAAAATATCACCACCGGTTGTCGTTAAGCTCTTTTCCAACCGTCTCAACAAGAAAATATCACCGAGAAAACTTGGTTTCATTCATGCTTGTAAAAGTATTTGAATGACCATCTAGTCAGTATAGGTTTAACCTTTTTCGGCCTGATTGGAATACCAATGGTAAATATGTCTCTCATCCCCTCCAAGATGGGCAAGCTCTCCTATGTATACTTTTATCCTTTTTCGATCATAGGAGACTACCAATGAAAAAGAGCCCCCACTGGAGTCTTCTTCATGCTTTCAGACTCTCTAAAATTGAAAGCACCATCGAGCACTCACCTTCTCGGGCTCACCAAAAATCCATGAGATCATACCACAATGGTGTCCCTAGACACCACCCCACAAAAAATAGTTTGGCAGCATCCCCATATTGGGTCGCCTTTGTTTAGATTACTCTACAATGTGTCTTCCTTGGATCCCATCAGTATCAAAAGTATCCACCTCCTCTAAGTATCTCCCATCTACAGCAACATTCCCAGTATTACAGCTATGATCCCATTCCCATGAGTTTAGTTTCATTTGCTATCTCGTACGCCCTGTCATCATACTCTGAACAAAGGAAGTTTGAGTCTCCCACTCCCCCTCTGCCCCTGTTCAGTTCTTTCCCTTCCCCCCCCCCCCCCCCCAATTCAGTGAGTCAATTCGTAGATTGCTTCAAACCTTTCGGTTATCCCTCATGCCCCTGGCCAAGGAAACAAAATTTCCTTGGCTAGGGGTAGGTCTCCCTCTGTCAACGCCAACACACATATTCTAGAGGATAGACCCAGAGGTCCCCGTACCTTGGTTTCATTTACATCATTGATGAGTTCCTTGGACCACTTGATAGGAGTTCTTAGTGCCTCTCAGGGTGGTTGTTTCTCACGTGCTCGACTTCAACTCCATCATCGCACTGTTGAGATTCGTATAGGGTTTGTTCCACACAGTACTTGGTCGAAGACCCCGGATGTCACCTGAATATAACACATTGGTGAGTCCACTCAAGGGACCTAAACAGGTTATGTCCCTTATGATTTTCAGGTTGCATTGGAGACAATGTTTAGAAGCCCCAGCAGTGCTTCAATATACCTTTATGATTGATACAACATACTTGTACTACAGAGACTCTGACCCTCAATCAGCGAGTCCACACAACTATGTACCAGATTCAGAAGACCGTCAATCATGAAGATATAGCATTCCATGAGAATGCCATGGGTCCAATGTACTAGATCAGTATTGTATTCAACCTCACATAGAGGCAACCAGCATTGTAACATTAGTTGTATATGATCGGCTCTTGTATTTTAGAGCATAGATCAAATGATTCTTTTGACATTGTCACAAGCATGGGAATGCCCTCCTTGTCCATATACATGTCACACATTTATTGTATCTCACCCATTGATGGGAACCAAATTAATACAAAAACCAAAAGCCACCATGCCCCAGCCCTCGAAGCACCACCTCTCAATAGCAAATCCTATGATGTCCATCGGCCATACATTGAGCTCCTGCCCTCACACATCAGGGGGCAATCTGTTAACCCAAAAATCCCCCACATAGCTATCTATGGCCTACACCACCCAAGGACACCACCTCGCAACACTCATTTCACTCCATAAGACCTTTCATTTGACCCCCACACCTCCAAAAGAGCCCAAGGATGAAGAAAAGGGCTAAAAACCCCCAAAAAAGAGCCAAAAATAGCCCCCTAGGAGCTAAAGCCCTCAAAAAGGGGCTAAAACCCTAAAAGGGGCTAAAGTTAGGGAGAAAGGGGCTAAAGGCCCAAAAAGGGGCTAAAGCCCTGACTAAGGGCTTAAAACCATAAAATCCCTTGGAAAAGCTTTAAAAGGAGGGTGGGGGGTCACTCTTAAAACACTCCTCACTTGCCTATTGTTATGCTGCCCATGGATGCTTTGAGACCTTTTGATCTCAAACCACCCACTCTCCCTCTCCTCCATCTCCATCTCATCAAGCCATTGCTTCCCAACCAAGAGAGAGGTGCTCCCAAGAACTAGGGCATGGTGGCCCATTTCCACCTAAGTGAGGTATAATTTCTGTTGATGTTTATTTATTTGTTTTGTTTTCTAACCCTCATCTCTATTTCCGGGTTTTTCATTAACATTGTTCGTAGGTTGTCTCCATTGTAGCTTAGGTTTATTTTGCAAGTTTTGGAGGTGGAACCCTAACCTACTGTGTGTAGAGGGGTTCAACAGTGCTTCATCTCCTCTTCTTTATTTTCTGTCATTAGCTATTAGATCTAGTTTACAGTAGTGCTCCATTCGTTTATGTTCTTGCTTATATTAGCTTAGTTTCAATTCGCTGCTCTGTTTATGCCATATTTCATTCCATTTTTTACTGTTTTCTAAGGGTAGGAACCTACCCTTGTGCGCTATAGGCACAAGGGAGCCATTCCTGCTCCTATCATAGGAAGAAATCCTTGCTACAAGATGTAATCAAGATGATTATGGCATATGTAAATGGGAAAGGTTTTGCTGCTTATAGTCCTGCATATGTAGCTCAAGCATGCAAGCTACCCGTAGCTTAGATTTATTTAACAAAAAAGTGGTTGAAGGAGTTAGACCTAGATATTTTTGAATGTATAAATAAAATGATGATCTATGGCAGGAAATTTCGTGCAAAGCCTACTGGTTAGTATGAAATTGTGAATTTACATACCCTATATAGGCTCATAGCTTTAATTTTGAACCGAATATTTGGAAAAGAAAATGGAAAATTTTATAAGATAGGTTGGGTACCAGTGATTTACTTTGTAGCCGCTAGGGGAACTATTTTCAACTCGGATGGCATAGTCTCACAAAACTTATCCTCATGCATGAACGCAAAACTTGGAGGTACGTCACAAAAGAAATCAAAATTCTACATGAGTTCTTTCCTGATTGATTGCATTTTATGCACTCACTAGTTCCCAACGCTAAACTGCAAATGGGATAATACAAAGACCCATGTGTATTCTGCATACCAGCTCTTCTGGTCCCACAAATATTATAGTTCTTACAAGAACATCTATGAATACTTCATCATGCCACTCTACAAGCTAATATTCCTCACAGAGTGTGATTTCATCTCTGAAAAGACATTAGAAGTAGTGGATGAGAATGGTAACTATTATCTTTCTGAAGAAGGCTTGTACATAAGGATGTTGGGGGGATCCAGATCCCCTTCCATGTTGCCAAAGTATGCCAATGATTATGTTGTACACAAGGAGGTGTTGATGACACTTTATATAGATGGGATCAGAAATTTCTTGTCTGATCAGAAAAATTTTGTGCATCCACCTATCCCATTCTATATAGACAGTTACAACTTTTCCAAAGTAAAGAGTGCATCCAAGTTTGTGAAGGAACTAGAATACTTTCATTTTTGGGAAAAATGTTTCCACAGAAATTATTCAGCAAACAAGATTTCAGATTACTGTGCGTCAGTAGGAGTACACTTCGAATATACAAACTACTAGGATAAATATGAAGAGATTTTCCACAATGCTCGCAATAGTACATCCTTGATACGGAAATTAAAAAAGAAAATAAAGACTATGGGTGGAAAAGGAGGCAGTAATAATGCTATCGAGCAGAAAAAACAAGAGGAAGAAGATGCAAGGAAAAGAGAAGAAGAATCCCACAATTTCTCTCAAGAAGCAGAGAAAGGTTTAGCAGAAGAGGAAAATAAAAAAATACAAGAACAAGAAGAGCAGAGAATATGGGAGGAGGCTGAAAAAATTTAGAGAGAAGCAATTGAGCGAGTAAAAGAAATAGTGGACAAGGCAGCTGAGGAACTTAAGTAGAAAGAGAAAGAAGATCAGGATCAAGAGAGTCAATAGCAGGGACAGTTTCATGATGAATCCATCAATCTAGTTTTTCCATCAAGCAGCATGACAACAAAGAATCCAGCTCCTGCATTAGAATTCGAGCTAATTCCTTTCACTCCATCTCAGGGGCAGCTAGTAGCCGACCTTAATAAAATTTTCTATGATAAAAATAAGAAAGGGATTTTCATGAGATCTAAAAATATGTTGGACACCGGAAAGAAGCATATAGGATTGATGGTAACTGAGAAAACAATTGTACATGGGACTAATAAGGATCCTAAACTCCTTGCAATGGCTGGAGTAGCCTCATCCCTCACAAATGCAGATAATGTGGATAAAATGGTTGATGATATGGAACAATATAAGGAGAAGATATCTCAAATGAGGGAAACTTTAAGGAAATAAATAGGTGAAGGAAAAATCCTGAAAAGAAAACATGAGGATAGTCTCAGCGAGATGGAGAAATTTAGAGAGGCATGCCATATTTTGCAATCTCACAACGAAGCCCTAGTATTGTCAGTGAATATCATTGAAGGGGAAGAAAGGGATATTAAGAAGAGAGTTGCAGAAGTAGAACAAAAATGGGATGGAGAAAATAAAAGGGTGGAAGAGTTAGAATTTTAGAACAATTTGCTAAATGAGCAGCTTCAGGTAGGAAAGGAGAAACGACTGGATATTTCTCCTTTCTAAAATCAAGCATCGTTGTTGCAGAAAGAATTGAATCAAATTTTGTTGAAGTTGTCTGGAGAAATGCACAAAGTTAAATAGATTGAAGCAAGGGTGAAAGAGATATCCCATAATGAAACAGAGCTCTAGAAGAAGTTTTCCAACGTGGCAGAAATTCTGCGAAGCCATCTCACTTGGATTGGAGCTCATTCAACCTTCCCGGTAAACATGCCCCAGAAAACCTCAGGAAGTATCAATATGGAATTGGTGATATTAAATTTTGCCTGCAAATTATTAGTACGATTGAACATGGACATTGATAAAACCATAGAGAAGTGTACCAAGTTTTACAAAGGAATGTGTTCGATCCACCATCAATGCCATATTTTAGCAAGTACCCAGGAGCAGGATTTCCCATCTAGAGAGCAGCAATTAAAGAACCTCCAAGACAGACTACAAATAGGAGAAGAAAGCATATGTAAGATTGAATGTGTCAGTGAGGAATCCATTGGAGTCTATATTGTATAGGTTTCAGTACACAAGCACCTATTTGAAAATCTGATGAGTCAGAGCACACTAAAAGTCAATGAGATAGAGTCTCAGTTGTCAAAACATGGGATAGTAGCGCGAGTAATCTAGCCAACTGAATATCAAATTATAAATGAAGAAGCTCAAGCATGGGATGTTTACATTAAGAGTCAAGTTGGGTCCACCTAGAATATTTGACTTGTCCACACGTGGGAGTTTTGTTATGTAATATTTTGTTTTTAGTCCTTTTCCTAGTGAGAACACAAGAGGATGAAATTTTGTAAATAGAAGGTCAAGGGAATCCCAAAGGGCAGGGAATACCAAGAGTCATTGTTGAAATGTATAAATATAGATAGAATCGAATAGAAGAGGACTTTTCTAGATCTAATATGTGAAATACTTGTTGTAATAATATTTTTCTTGTTCTAATAAAGAGGATAAAAATTCTGTTGGAGAAGGAGCTGTTGGAGTTTCAAATGCATGCTAGGTAGATGGATAAATATAGAACTATTTATGTTTTATCTTACCCTGCAAATTTGTGGGATTGCTCTAACTTCTGAACTATGTCTATGTTGTGAATGTTTTCCTTTCATTATTATGAATATTATGTAGCAAGTGATGTAATGAATGCTTTAACAAACACTGAGCTATCTCTATGTTAATTTTACATTGTGTTTATGTATTCTGAATTATACCAGCTATCTATAAAATTCTTTGTGCATAAATTACAATACATTAATCACACATATAATAATGTTGCTCCATGGGGATAGGTTAGATAGTATATTTTAGTTTATAATATTTGTTATTTGCTTTCTGTGATTTGGGAACAAAGGAGACAAGATGAGAGGTAAGAACCTACAGATCACATTGTGAACCCTTTGCTTCCTGATCATTTGCATTTAATTTAGGCACTTGCATATCATTTACAAAACATTAATAACACACATAAATAGTGGAACAGGCCACAACCGATAAAATAAGATTTAAATCTCATTTAATTCTACAGTAGTCGAGCCACTAACAAGATGGATTCCCCACACCAAACGATAAATGATCTAATTGGTAACAGTTATTCGGGAGAATCCCTGCTGTTGGTACCTGGGATTTTCTAGGAATCAACGAGGCCATATCTTAGAGAATGGCATGATAGCACTACATCTCATCGAATTCGAAACTATACAGTAATTTTTCTGAAAATTCAAATAATTGGTCATTCAATGAAAGCAATGTGGGATTGAAAAGAAGGATGATCAATTGGTGCTCTCAATTCTTAGTAAACTTGGCCCATAATTCTCATTATTTGTATCTACCTTTCACTCTAGGAGATTGAATACTCCTAATTAGATAATTCCATCCCTTGATGCCTTCACTGAGTCTCTAATATGGGAACAAGACAAGCTGATACAAATGCGAGTCATCAAAGCCTCTCAAAATCAATCTCTCTTGGATGGTGAGACAAAGAATGTGAAAGAAAGTTGGAAGTAGAAAGGAAAATAAAAAAAGGAACACTGAATATGAACATAAAAAAGAGTTTGATCCATTATATGAATCCTCTAGCTCTAATAAGGATAAACATCAGAGGTTTGACAAGGGCATGTGTTCCTACTGTAACAAAGGAAACCGTACAGAGAAATATTGTATGAACAAGACCATATATCATATGCCAAAACTTATTGAGTGACACAATATTTCCCTCCCCGAAGGGGCAAGGAAGAATGACTCTAGAGACAAGACAGAAGATTGTGGTGAGAGATTCCATGCAGTGAAGGTTAGTTTTTTAAAATCACATGCCTTTCTCATTGATTCAGAAGCCTCCAATCACATGGTTGCACCCAAAGAACCATTCTCTTCGTTACAATTTATTGATGGTCTAAGTATTCATATGGAATATGACACCCAAATCCAAGTTGAAGGAAAAGGTTCAATCAAATTCGAGAATGGATTGTTCAAGAATGTACTCTATGTGCCCTCCTTAGCAGGAAATTTGTTGTATATATACCAGGTGACTCATACAAGCTCACCAAAGAGAGTGGCATTTGGTCCTAGCTTAGTGGTGATCTCATATATCTCAATTGGGAATATTATAGCGAAAGGTTTTGCAAACCATGCCTCCAAGGGATATGTATTCGTATACTTCCTTCCATACTCATATCTAGTGTCATCTCAGCTTCCATTTGAAATGGAATGTAAATTAATCATAGCTAAACCTTTTTCATATGATAGTGTTTCCATTAATGTTTCAAATTTAGAATCTAAAGAAGAAAACCAAGTTGAATCAGTTTATTGAATTGAAGATGAAGATCAATTGGATCCATATCCAGATCTAATCCCTACTCCCAATCCTAGGCCTAAATGGAATCAAAAGGTTATTGAGGAAGCTGGGAACATGAATGGAGAGTCATCTAACATGAGGAGAAAAAGATTTCAGATTCAAAAGGAGAGCCTTGTGCTATATCAAACAAATTCACTTCTTATAGAGAGGTGATACAAACTCCCAGAGAGATGCTTCATGATGGTAAGGTATGATCAACAATTTGTCTCACTTAAGAACAAATTGGATCATGTCATTGTTCCTCCAGAAAGAAGATACAAAGGAGACATTTATTTTCCTATCTATCATCATATTGGAAGAAGGTGGAGAGGTTCACATGCATAGTACCAAGAATCTAGTGCACACAAGGACCATCACATTGCATTACTGCTCCATAGCGATGTATATTGCATAAATATTTTCACAAGTTTTTATTCAAGAATAAATTTTCTCTTGATGTGAAATCTTGATCATGGATCCACTACTTATTTTGACGGGGGGTTCCCATTAGGTTTTCCCCATTTCCTCATTTGTTAAACAATCATTTTTTGAATTTATATTGTATGGGGGACCTTTGTTCTTAGTTTCCAGGGACCAATTTTTCCAAGTTAGGATTAAGGGGGGGTGTTAGGATTATTAATTAATCCTCCCTTTGAACACATAGTCTATTTTTATTTTTCCTAGATTATGAGTTCATTATCAATTCATTAGTGCATGGGGGACACACATAGGGGCCACCTAACACTCAATACGCATATATGAATGAGTTTAGTAGCTCCAAGGACCAATTCCTATAATATAGGAACCCACTCTGAGTGCCACCAGCAGTGTCCAGCAATTGACCCTTGTAGGTATTCAGTTATGTTCATTTATTCTCTGATTCTCATTAGTTATTTTACTCTGAGTCATTCAAGCACCAGTTTTCATGATTTAAGGGAGATGGGAATCTTTCCTCACCTACCTACATAAGTTAATTGATTGTGAACTAATTCAATTAATCCGAAGAAACACTAGTGAGCTCTAGTGGTGATTTTCCCACACTAAGTTAGCACCGAAGTCAATTTGAGTTGGTGAATTTGAATCCTCCCTAAGGAATTCAAATTCTTCCTATTATTTGATTATTGTATCATAGAGAGATCAATGACAATGGATGTATTGTTATTCTAACCATTTTTCATCTCATGTGTGTGTAAATTGACATGAATCTATTGATCAGTTTTCATTGAATTGTTAACTCTTCTACAACCTTCTCTTCACATTTCTTCTATTCACGCATGAGGTGTTAAGATTTTAAAAGTTGTTGAAACAAAAGGATATCTGAAAGAATAACAATCACAAAAGAAAAAAGCAGAACACAAATATTTATCCTTGGAAACCCTCGTAGGGAAAAGCCTAACAAAAAATCCTCTATATAGAATTCACTTTCATTTGCACCAAGGGGTTCTCCTCCTCAACAAGATATTTCTAGTATTTATGTCGCAGCTACTCCTATCACTCCATTGGCTAGTTTTTTTGAAAAGGTGAATAAGAGAGATTTCCAGAATCCACTGATGTAGATCAGGAAGACACTTCTAGAACACCCAACAAACTAAAGATTGAAAAGCTAGAAAAACTTGTACAGGTTGCAAATATGAAAATAAAAAAGAAACTAATTAAGGCCAAAGGGCCAGCCTTTAATATCTAGGAATATACCTTTGATAAAATTCCTAAAGGAGATACAGATAAGTACAAGTCCAAAACTGAATTGTTGGATAGATATAAAGACGTGGGTGAAAAAACTTTTCATGCAAAATTGAAGTTGTATGATGAAGTGAAAATATTGTCTAGTCAAGTTTTATCCCTAGTGACTGTTAGGGATTAGGCTAAAGAACCCTTAAATTTGGCAGTGACTACAGGAAATAAAGTGGTTAGATTGAGGATGAATTTGAAGATAATTACTACTACTAATATGATCCATTTACACAAAGAAATAGGAGACATCATTTATACTAATTTGTTACAAAAAACATTGCATGTGTCAAAGTTACAATCAAGCAAGAAAAGAGTGGATGACTTGCTCAGAAAGGACAGTGTGGAGAATAAGGCCCACCAAACAGAGATAAAGCAACTTCAAGTGGAATTATCGGTGGTTGATAGTTAGGATGATAAGGGGAATTCCACACAGAATTTGTTAAAAGAAAAGGAAAATGAAATTCAATTTCTTCAAAAGAAGCTAAATATCCCATCTACTCAACTCATACAAACATCTGAGCTGATAGAGTTTCAAAAAGAGAAGTAAGATTTGAATACTTAACTAATTGATTGTAAGGAAAGATTGTTGAAATTTGAAGAGAAGGAAAAATAGTGGCAGAAAGATACAAGACTCTGGGCTGAAAAAGAAAAGGATTTTGAAACGAAACAAGCAGAGTTGGAAAAGAAACTGAAATAACTGAAGGAAATGGATAAGGAACAACAAGTGGAAGTTATTTCATCTTCTGTATAATCTGGTATAGATTCGCTTTCTCAAGCCGTGTCTCGGGTTAGTCTCAAAGCTTTATAAATCACTGGTTTGAAGAAACAAAATAAGAACTTCAAAAACATGGATGTAAAGAAAGAATAGGTAAGAAATAAGTTGGAATATAAGTGTAAGGAGATGGTACAAAAGAATAACAAAATGGAAAAACAAGTTCAGTCTAGGAATCCTTAAAAGGAGCAAAACATCTTATCTGGGATGTACTGATAGCAGAAGCAGCCAAGCTCAGGTCCTATTTGTATTTTATTCTGGATAAAAAGATTGTTACACAGGAAGCTAGACAAAATGTCCAGATTGTGAAGCAGGTCTTAAATAAAAATCCCATGGACAAAACTAATAATGCAATTAGTTTTTTGAACAATTTGACAGAAGAAGAAATAAGGAAAGAAAATATCCAGGAGTTTTGGTTATCACATGGGCAAGAAGAGTGGTGAATAAATATCATCATTTAGAAACAGTTCAAGAAAAAATAGATGTTATGCATAATCAGATTAAGGAATTTATTCAAGTTTTTAATCCTTTATTCAAAAGAGGGATTCCTTTCTTCTGGGAAGAGAAAGGAGGAATGCTGTCGCAGAAAGAGTAAAATGACAAATTAATCAATTTTGAAACAGATCATAGACAGTTTCCTGATATTGTTGGAGACATTTACCACCATACACACTCATTTTGGTCAATTTGGCCTAGTTAAACCACTATCATAAGTTTTATTGACTTAATTGACATCAGAGGAGCACTATATGACATCAACATGAGCACACCCATGCCTACCTTCAATCAAGGAGGCCAACTAAGCCTTATCCTTCATTCGGGGAGGCTAACTGGAGCACTCTGGGGGTGATCTGAGTGTCATAAATGCACTTAATTGATAACTAATGGTTATGTTATCACTCTAGGAAAATCCTCTAGGTTGTAGCTCGAGGATGCCTGGTAACTTATAATGTTTTTAGGGTTTTCTGATATGGATCAAGTTAGTTGACCTATATAACCTTTCCACTCTCAAGGCATGCATAAAACTCACTCAATTACAAGGCTTTTAGTTACAATTGCTTAGAAGTTGACAATAAAGTGTAGGAATGAAGAACTCATCAGGTTGGAAGATTTACATACAAAACACATGCATATAAATGGCTAAATCATGATAAGGATGGAATTTATAAATCAAATTGCACTAACAAACCAATAGGATGACAACTATCATCTTTTTAATCAATCTGAAAATGACCTAAATACACATTCAGGCATAAGTACAGCAAAGAAAGAGATGATGGTTGAACATATCATAACAAAAGAGCTTATATTCATGAATAAGTAAAATGAGAAGCATGAAAGCATTATAGGCTTATAACTCCCCGAATTTGAACCTTTATTATATCATCAATCTTAGGGTTTATAGCCTTTTACAAAAAGTAGAGATCCTAAAACTTGGATCTGTTTTTTACAAAAATACTCAAAAGTGACAGTTTTTTGCAAATTAGGGTTTGAAACCCTACCTAACTACTTTTCTAACTACAATGAAAATCTAGTTCATTGAATGAACATTTTAATAACTAAAGCAATGCTAGTGATCATTGCTTTTGGTTCTCTGTCAGTTAACCCACTGATTTCTCCTTGAAAATTAGGGTTGATGACTTTATGGCACTGTTTTGTCATAATAGATCTAAACAAACCCTTTGTGATACTTTTGTCGGCACCTTTTATCTTTAACTTATGTCCCTGAGCCATATGCAGTCTCCAAAATCCAGTTTTGTTTGCCAAAAACTAGCTTTTAAACCTCTGTCCGCTTTCGGTGGTTAAGCGACCGGTTTATCGGAACCTTTAACTGCTGAAAAGAGGAGCTTTCGGTGGCTAACGAACTGTTCCAGTGCCTACTTAACCACCGAAAGCCCCGTTTCATAAAATTTATTAGGTTTCGCTCAAAAATTCCTTTCTAGACATTCTATATAATGTGCTTTAGCAGGCTTCTCTCTCAGAGTCAGTTTTTTGGTGAAAAAATCCCAATTTCAAAATACGATGGAGTCCCATGGCACTGATTATGAGGATTTTCTATGATTTATGGAAGCTGAGGTCACCCAAATGATGACAGCATCTCGATCCATGAGATATATTTTCCCAGATAACCATACCCTACCTCAGCCATAGCATTCGACAGTTATTTGATGACCCTTGGGACAGGTGGATGGAAACTTAAGGTTGGCGGTCAGATCAGTTTTAGCTACTTGCATAACAAATATTTTCACTCATTTCACACATAGTCACATGGCTCCAGATATTTTCGGTGGGTAATCATGCTCTAAAATGATCTTTTGTCCTACTGACGGGGTTGGATGTGATAGTTCCCAACTGTTTCCCTATTTTATCCTTTCAGTGGTTTAAGATCCTCCATGATTTTATTAGCTAACCGCTAAAATGCCGGCTTTTGGTGGCTAACTAAATGTGATATTTCTTGCTTATACTGCTGGAATCATTACCCCGTCGCCGTGTGGAATCTATGCTTTTGTCAGATCTTGACCGTGTCAGAAACCTTTTTTAACTTCCAAACAAATAACTAAAAACCCGTTGGCAATTGAAAGCTCTAAACACTAAGGATCGGAACTTTAAACCTGAACACGATTATAGTGTCGGAAATTCAAACAACTAACGTCGCAACGGTTAAGCATCGGAGGTCAGGAACACTAACCACTAAAACATCGAAACCTCAAACCACTAGACTCTTCATAGTGTCGGCAACATAAAGGACAAGCCCTCCAAAACTTCGGCATCATAGAGGACTAAACCTCCGACTGCTGTCAAAAAAATTTCTTTCGGTGATCAACACAAATGCCATAGCTTTTGCCTAAACCACTGAAATGGTTTCCACCCGATATTTATCTTCCAGCTTTCGGTGGTTAGTGTATATGTTGTACCCCTTTCTAATCTGCCGAAAACGACCCTTTTCAGTGGCTAATGAGATGTTCTGAGCCTTGCCTATGCCACCGAATATACCTTTCCTAGTGTTGCTTGCCACTCACTTTCGGTGATTTAAACCCCTTTTATCTCTCTTTCTAGTCTACCGAAAGCGCCCCTTTTCGGTGGCTAATGAGTTTTTGTAGTCTCACCTAAACCACCAAAAGTGTTACTTTGACTCTGCTTGCTCAGACCACTTTCAGTAGTTTTCCTTTGGCCCGCGTTCAACTGTTTAGCCTCCAAAACATAGATTTTCAGTGGCTAATGAGCTATGATAGTCCTCACCTAAGCCACCGAAATCTAGAACTTGTGAAATTTTCATCCAAATAAAAAACAGAGGCTTTGAAACTGTTAGTGATATTCATATCCTTCATTGCATGAGTTAAACTCTTCATACTATCAAAATAAATTCTTTTTGGAGATAACAGGTTACAATGAGTTAAATAGAGCAGTGAAGGCGCCTCCTTTCATTAAATTGATTATTTAATTAATATTTAATGAACTGGAGTCAACAGGGGCGCCTCCAACCACTTCTAATGGTCAATTAGACTTCAGTTAACCTCATTGGGGTTCATTGAAGTTATTGAAGCGCTACCACTTGTTGGTTGGCTTGCAGTGACATGTGTCTGAGCTACTTTCAATTATACTTAGTCATTTATTGCACTCTAACTTCAGTTAGGACTCGGTTGAGTCAATTACGGTTTTGACCAGTGGTTAACTTGAGTGTTCACTATGTCTTACATTCAGTTAAGCTAGACTCACTCATTCAATTTGAATGACCTCCTTGGGAATCTGAATTATCTTGGCGTTCATGCATCTAGCATGATTATTGTATTGTATCATCATTTTTTCATTTGATTATATAGAGATGCTACTTCCATTACAGCACCATTTTTCCAACTTAATGCATATTTGTCTGAATTCTTTGTGATATTGTGTTTTCAGTTCCTATACCATTATGACAAATTAATATGGTATATGAGCTCACGATGGGACGAAGCTCAAATCTCTCAAAAACAAGGTTTTTGATAGATCTTGCATGAAAAAGTGAGCAAACCTCAAAAATTCCAGCAGTGCACCAGAAGCCAAGGCTTACCACTTAATACCCCAAGTAAGGAAATTGTTGGTCAAGATTGCTTTATCAACCATGTTGGGTGTGATGAAAGCCTAAAATATGCAGGTTGTCCGACCATACGGTGACCCTTTTGTTGTGATTTTCGGGTTTTTAACAGGTGAAAGCATTCCCTCCAACAGTTTCAGATGGCTTCTTCCATAGAACTCTTGACTCCATTCAATTTCCACTCATGGAAAGGAGACATGGAGATTTAGCTACGTGCCAGAGGACTCTATAGCGTCACTATGGACACTAAAGAAGATCCTGATTTTATGACAGACAAAGATATATTCTTGAACAATAAATATGAAGCATTCGGATTCTTGTGCCTCTATGTTTCTCGGGATCTTCTTTTCAATCTCTCGGGATTGAAGACTCCAAAGGAAATCTGGGACAAATTGGAAATCCTGTATGGAAAGCAGGATGATTTGAGAGTATACCATCTTGAGAATGAGTTGATGTCTCTCTAGCCCTCCAATTTCGAGACCTTAAATGTTTTCTTAACAAATTTCAAGCACATTGTCTTACTGTTGAAGCAATGTAAGGTGAAGAAGGAGGATGATCATCTCATCCTCACCATACTCTCCAAACTTGGAGCTGATTATTCAGTGTTTATCTCTACATTCTATGAGGGGAATGTCACAACCCCTAGATGGAAGATGCCTTCACTCAATGCCTTCATTAAGTCCCTAACAAGTGAACATGATAAGTTGTTCTAGATGGGGATCATCAGATCCTCTTGTGATCAATCCCTCCATGTCTCGGGGCCTAAATATCTAAAGGGTAAAGGAATAGAAGAAGAACCCAAAAACCAAATTTGAAGCTCCTAATCCTAAAGTTCAAAACCAACAGCATGAATAGTCAGCCGGCTCAAAGAAGAACAAATGAAAAGGGCATCATGGAAAGGAAAAAGTCAAGTGTTCATACTATGAGAAGGGCTTCCACCCTGAACATACCTGCATGAAAAAGAAACTTGATGAAGCTACCGCTCTCCTTGAGAGAAATCCCATCAATCTTCCATAAATATTTTGGAGGAGATATCACCAAGATCGGGAACCACAACATGAAAAAGGTCATGCCCTCATGCCAAGCACTTTGAATTCCAAAGCAGTCTTGATAGATTCTGGAGCGTCAAACCACATGATGGATGAAAGAGACTCCTTCTCATCTTTGGAGACCAAAAAATCCATTCCCATTCACAGGGGAGATGAATCCACCATCATATCCAAAGGACAAGGTATTGTTGATCTTGAGCATTGTTATTTTTAAAAAGTTATGTACTTACCATCTCTAGCATCAAACCTCCTTAGTGTTTATCAAACGACACATACGGGAGTTCCCAATGTTGATGTAATTGTAACTTCAGAATGTATTCATATGTATGTCTTATGTATTATACCCTAATGTTTATTTTGGGATGTGTATTTAATGTATTTGAGTCATGTCATGCCCTGATGTTCCTATCGGCAGGTTCTATAATGTAAACAAGTCATGTCAAGTCATTGTGGGTAACGCTCCTATTGGTCAAGGGTTAAAGTCCCCGCAGTTGTGGGGCCCTAGGGTTATTAGACTATCCTAGAGAAGTCAACCCTAGGTGAGTCATTGTAAGTTGGGGCAATAGTCCCCACCATTGTGTTAAGGATAACCCTCCTTGTTGGTCGGAGGAGGAAAATTCCCCACAAGTTGTGGGGCACTAGGGTTATTAGACACTCTTAGAGATGTCAGCTCTAGTAAGTAATTGTTGAGTGAGTTCGACATGTTGGAGTGGGTTTCAAGTGAATGAAAGAATATAAATAGAGAGTGAGCCTCTCTATTTATCAAGCACACACTCACTCATTGGGGTGCATGAGTGATAGAGGAGACACTGGGATCAAAGAGAGAGACTACTGCTGTTGGGAGATCATCTTACTATTTTAGGGTTTTACTTTTGGTGATGATTCTATGACTGAGGAAGTTGTGGGGTTTTCTCCTTTATGGTTTGCCCGAGGAAAATTATTTGTGTCTCTTGTCTCCTTGTGTTTTATTACTATGCATGTTATTCTCTCAGTTAAAGATCCTAATATTATAATGCTAGCTTGAATGGTAAAAATCTAACATGGAACCAAAGATAACCTGAGAAGAATACATTGTACAGCTATAAAAGCTAGGGATTCTTACTTTTTGGGTCTCTCTCCACAATCCATTAGCAAAAGTATGCTAGGATGACTCTCCATTGAAGGGCACATCTTTCTGTCGAAGCAGAATTCGATTCCGAGCATTTTCAGTTTTTGGTGCAAGAAATTAGGGCTTCTTACAGAAGAGGAATTTTTGAGTGAGCCTGGCATAGGATTTCTCTCCTCATCAAAATCGAAGTTTAGATACCTAGGTCAATATTTTTGGTTGGGTGAAACTCTGGGAAAGTCAAACCCTAGTTTGACTCCAAGCTAGAAAAACCCTAAAATACTAAAACTGATAATTTTTGGTACATTCTCTATATCTTGGGATTGGAGAAGGCTCAGGAGATGAACATTACCGAGGTTGCATATAAAATTCTGAGGTACATTGTATCCAAAATTCAGACTCAAATTCGCTATATTCTGGGAGATATGATCCCTCCACGTTAGGGTTCCATCCTCTTCTAGAATTCATCCCTAAACACGACACCTGGGGGTAATTGCTATATATTGGGCTACAAAGGTCCAAATAAAATTTATGAAGATTTTCCTGAACTGGCATAGACTGTAATTTTTGTGGTTCAAGTTTTAGACCCAGAACATGAAACAGTGACACGTGGAAGTCCGTACAACTTCGCTGTTCTGAACAGTCCTGTAACAGGTCACCTTGGGAAAATGATCATAAGTCCCAATTGGTGAAACCAATTCTGATTAAACTTGTGTTGTTGGAATAGGGATAGGTGAGGCTACCTTAGTACGAATTTTTATACATAGAGGAGTAGTAATTTTAGAGATACCATAGAAACAGTAATAGGAATTTTTGTAGAAGAAATTGGAAAACTAAGGCTTCCTGTTCCGGGAGCTTCCCTCCACTGATTTTAGAAAAAGGAGTACATTGGACATCTCACCTTGAATATATCTATATTTCTATCCAATCAGATCTAAAATATTTCGAGTTTTGAAAATTAGGGTTTATCTGACAAACCTTAGATCAGCCAGCTCTGGAACCAGGACTGACACCTTAAATCGGTAAGATCTAATCTTTTGTTATTTTCATTTGAGTTTCTCATTTCAAAGTGATCTATCACATCAGCTTGATGATAAGCTTGGTGAAGTTGACAAATTCCAAGCATGGAAGCATATGATCTCTCTAAAGAAAATGAATTGGAGACCCACATGAGAAGAGGGGTGCCAGTTCCAGAGGGAGATGAGGCTCAAAGCCTTACACAAGAAGAACTTGGTCAAGGCCAAGAAGATCATTGTTGATTCAATCACGGATCAAATTGTACCACAACTGTATTCCCTAAAGACACTGAAGATGTTTGATTCCTTGACCAAGCTATTTCAAGGGAAGAACATAAATCAGAATATGACCTTCAGAAAATAGTTGAAGAATGTGAAGATCCAAAATGCAGAGACCATACATTCATACTTTACGAGGGTCTTCAAATCAAAGAACAGATTGTAGCAGTAGAAGAATAATTGGAGAATGAAGAAGTGGTGATATCCACCTTGAATGGCCTCCTAGGATCATGGGATTCATTCACGCGAGGAATGTGTGCCAGAAGGAAGTGATTACTTTTAGCAGACTCTGGGAAAAAGAAGAAGCTAAACTCATAATAAGAGAAAAGAAGATGGGAGCAACTGAAAATCAAGCTCTCACCATTCAAAGAAGATCCCTCAAGCAATGAGGAATATAAAGGACTCAACTCTTGAAGAATCACTTATCCATCTTAGCATTTGGATGAGAAACTATGCTATTATGAATGAAGAAGAGGATGAAGTTGAAGGCTTAAGAAGGAGTCTACCCATGAAACAAATAAAGATAAGTATTCAATTGTCATTTCATGATATTGTTTCATTATGCATTTGTTTATATTCAGTTGATGTATTATGCGTGATAGAATGTTTGCATTAATGATAGTATACTACTAATATGAATATGATGGGTAAGTAGCTCATGGTGCTATACAACTCTCCATTGCTACTTATCTAGAATGAAAGATCTTTGCTGACATATTGGATTAGTGCACAATCTCAATCTTGTTCTGGTAGAGATGGAAGGCATCTAGAAAGTTTTCGTGAGATATGGATGGATGTTGTATTGGATAAAGTAGTTGCATGATCATATATTTATGGATAAGAATATTCCAATATGAATACTCCTTATGAAATGTTTCTAACCATACAAATGCATTTGACTTGTAAGAAAGATCACATACATAATCTCCTACAAGCGAAGAAGGATGAGACTTGTTCCGAAGAACAAGTAACGACAGTTCAAGATGAAGAATAATATGATGGGTGCAGCGACATCATTGATGTAGAACCTTCTAGCCATGAAGAAGTAACCAAGAAGAAAGGGAAGACCATTTCAAGAAGAATGATTTCTAGAATGCAGTATCGATATGTGAAGGGAAGTTTGTAGTTCCATCATGCAGTAGATGGAAACATCATGGGATACAAAGCAAGATTTGTAGCATGAGGCTTCTCACGAAAAGAAGGCATAGACTACAAAGATACATTTGTAGCCAGTGGGAGTTGAAACACATACATGATGAGGTTGATGAAGATCTTAAACTTTTCTACAAGGTTGAAGATGAAATTCTATACACTAGATGGATACATAGAATATTAGTAGCATGGGAAGTTACTTGTCACTCCGGTATAGAATGTTTCAGTGGATAGAGTACGGAAGACAGAGGGAGTATTATGCTCCGCTTCAGAGGGAGTGAGTGCAGAAGATCCTAAGGTTCGACATGGTATGACAGGATGGATAGATTACTGATAACTCTAGGCTTTACTGAGAGCAAAATTGGATTCCAACCTTTGCTTCAATGTTGAAGGCGGAAGACCAGTGATGCTCCTGTTATGTGTCGATGCACTATTTTTCTAGGCATGGAGGTTTGGCAGAATGCGGATGTAATATCCCTAGAAAAAGGGAAGTATGCAGTAGAGATCCTGAAGAGATTCAGGATGATGGACTGCAAGGACATGACCACACCGATGGCATCGAACCTGAAGCTATTGAGTGATTCTTCATTAGAAGCAGTTGATGCTACGATGTATCGTCCGATGATTGGGTCCTTGATGTACCTGATGAACATGAGACCAGATATTTGCTTTGTTGTGAACACCTTGAGCCATTTTTTGACAAATCCGAGACATATTCATTTGATTGCTGAAAAGCATATTCTGAGGTACTTGAGGGGTACAATTCATTATGGGCTCAAGTATGAGGCAAATCAAAAGATTAAACCGGAAGGTTATGTTGATTCAGATTGGGCAAGCAGTGCCATCGATAGGAAGAGAACTTCAGGTTGTTGCTTCAGTATGGGATTAGGTGTGATCTCTTGGTTTAGCAAGAAGAAATCCTATGTGGCACTGAGTATAGCTGAAGCAGAGTATGTCACAGGTTGTTCAGCTAATTGTGAGGCAGTATGGCTCAGGAAGCTACTGTCTGATTTATTTGATCTCCAAATGGATGCTACTTGTATATATTATTACAACCAGAGTTGTGTGAAGTTTTCGAAGAACCCGGTGTTCCATGACAAGTCAAAGCATATTGAGATCAAGTATCACTATATAAGGGATATGGTGTAGAGGGGAGCAGTGAAGATCCAGTATGTTGCGACGAATGAACAGATAGCTGATATGTTGACAAAGCCATTGGCTAGGGTGAAGTTTGAGTACTTCAGGGAGAAGCTTGGTGTTCTCCAAATCGAGGTTCCCTCCAAAGGGAAGTGATGAATCCGTGAGCCATTCTGACGAGTAGGTCAGATGTAAGGGACGAGCCATTATGTCATGGTGAGAGGATTGGTTCCTTCCATGTCAGATATGAGTGCTGATCCATTCTGATGTGACTGTAGGATTGGTTCCTACATGATCAGATATAAGGGTTGTTTCCATTCTTGGAATGGAGGTTCCTGGTCAGTTACCAGGAATACTCAGTCTAAGACTGAGGGCCTTTCTGATACAACTGTAAGATGTAGTCTTACATGATAAGATGTTAGTGCATGGACATTATGATGTCATTGATGGATTGGTTCCCACTTGATCAAATATAAGGGTTGATGCCATTCTCTAAGAGAATGGAGGTACCTAGTTAGTTACCAGGAAATCTCAGTCTAGGATTGAGGGCCATTCTGATGTGACTGTAAGATGTCGTCTTACATGATCAGATGTGAGTGCATGGCCATTTTGATGATTAGGTCAGATATAAGTGCTGGGCCATTATGACGATTAGGTCAGATATAAGTGCAGGGCCATTCTGACGAGTGTTACCACCTAAGTTGTAATTAGTGGTTTTTATTCAAGTGAGCCTGGTGAACCAGACAAGGATAACTTGTTCGGACTTCAGAGAACCTTCAGTATTGCTTCTAGGGAGCTTTTTTATACTATATCACATGTTCATACCCCATGGAGGACTTGTATTAAATGTTCTATCATGGTAGTGTTTGTAAAAGACTCGGTCTCTTAGACTTTATTTGTCAATCTGATCAGCCCGGGGTGTTTTTTTTCCCTTGGTTATTATTGGTTGTTGAATAAATGACTAATAATTTCTGAGTTTTTCACTCCATACCTCCAAAGCTGGGGTGGTTGGCTTGGCATTTAGGCCTATTGAGGTTATTAGAGTCTATATGTCAATGTACAAACATTCCAGGCATCATGGTCGAGTCATATGAACATGTCTAAGTCCCCCTAGGTTTTTTCCATTTTTCATTTTTTTTTATTTCTTCAGTGTTTTTTATTAAAATTTAATTTTTCCAAAACTTAAGCTATTTTTTAATAGTTTAATTAGAGAAATTGATTTTGTAATAAAAGTGGGCCAAATAATCAGTTTCAGTCATGTAGGTGCTCATTTTCAAGCTAAGAGCACCATGTAAACCCATGGACCCCATGGACCCATTATTTCCTAGTTTTGAGTGATTTTCCATCACTCTGGTCAGAAATCACCAAAAAACAATTATTGATTATTTTTATTAATAAATAGATGAATAATGGAGCAAATACAGAACCCTAGATCAGGGGATTCTCAACCGATTTGATTGAAATCAGTTAGACCTAAACCAGATTGACTGGATCTGACAAATCCTTGACTGAAGGAGGTGATCAAATTACATCCAAAGTTGATATTCAACAACATTTATGGGGAATTGTGCCCTCTCTCTCTCCTCCATAAGTGTGGGCTCTCCTGGAAGCCTTGTGGACTGATGTGTCAGTTTATGAGTTGATGTGTCAACTCAATCAGCCCCCCGGTTGATAAATAGGCTCAGTTCAGCTTTAGATCAGCATCGATGGACTCTCCCTCAGCTACAGTGATCTGTCTCCTTGGTATTTGCACCCCCCTGGGCTGGATCTCCTGGTTTTTGTATAAATAAAAACATAAGCTGCCTCTTCCAAGCTAGTTAGAGTTGGATTGAAGGGCTTGCTATTGTAATATTGTTGTAATATTTTGATTGTTGGAATAAAGAAGCTTTGGAGGCCAATGGTGTAATTCTCTCATGTGTGTGGATTAAGCATTGCCTTACGGCTATTGATGTTGCTGGCTTTTCTCTCAATTTGTGCATCTGAACCCTGTCTGGCTTGAACGATTCAGCTGAATCAATAGGAGTAAAGTTGGGCAAGTAAGGTTACATTTTTTTTTCTATATCTCATAGCATATATGTTTGAATATCTATATTATACATGTTTAATAAGTTTATTTGCATGTAATTCTTGTCTCTTTTTCATATATATATATATATATA
>LPNX010246916.1:242477-256397 GCA_001517045.1 Pseudotsuga menziesii
CTCTTCCTCTTATGATCATATCTAGTTCTATGAATTGAATATATATTGTTATATCTAGTTCATAAGAGTCTTGTTGCTTAGATCTGTAATTTCATAAAGAATATCATTTTATAAAGATAGATCTAGGTGTAGGAATTGCCTTTTTTGCAAGTAGCTAAATCATAGATCTAAAACTTGCTCATACGGTAGTTTCTTTTTTTCATCCTTTAAAGATTTAAATTCTGCAAGAAAAGTGAATATCTCATTGGATTCCCAAACAGCAAGCAAAGATCCCAAGGAAAGCTTGCTTTCCTTAGTTTTTTTTAACATTTTTTTTACTTAGTTTTTTTTTGGTAACTAGCATGGTGACCCAAAACACTTTTAAAGTGTGTTTGGGCACATTAGAATATAATTTATTGCTGTTTTTTATCAGTTCTAACAAAAAATATAAGGAGACTCTGCCCATTTTCCAACTCTTGGACGAACCAGAGCTCCCCGGAAGCTTCCCCCACCGCCGTGTTTTGATTTTATCTTGTTACAAGCTTGTTGTAAACCTTTGGATCCCAGATAAAGAGGACCAAAGTGCACCAATTTCAATTTGATGATATTTTAAATCACTACTAATAAAAACAAAAGATCTTTTCGAATAGGCTCTTTCACCATCCCCCCCGGGGGGATTTGCGTCTATGTCTTTTTTTTGCTTTTCGTTTATCTTTTTTTTAATCTAGCATAGTTCTAATCTGCAGGGTAGTATACTTTGATTTATAATCATTTCCATATTTAATATCTGAGGTTTCAAAGTAATTTTAATACTTACCCCACAACTTCCCGATTGACCCGAAAGGGGAAAGAGATGCGTAGTAGGACTAATTACAAAACTGACATTGTGTGTCTTTGTTTTCTTTTTCATCAACTGTTTCATCAGCTATAATAAAATTAACCCCTCCTTTATTCCCCGATTGATATCCACTTAGATCGAAAGAGTTTCCTAGAGGGTTTTCTTTTTAACAAGAACACCTATCTTAAAATTTACTAAAATTGACAAGACTCCGGTGTTTATGCTCTGCACTTGGATACGATTCGTCCGATTAGTCAAGCTGCATCAAAAGCACTTGAGTGACTAGAATAATTAGGATTCACTCTCCCAAATTGAAAAAACATTAGGTGAAAATCCAACACCTTGATCAAAACATTACGGTGGCAAAATACCCAAAGGAAGCGAGAACTCCTGAAAAGTGACCTCGGGGTGCCAATCTCTGTTACACCTATGGGTGCATTATGAACAATAGCCTCAGAGACTCCATTCAGCCCACATATTCCTTGTAGGTAGCCGTGAAGGTTTATTTTTTGACATACTCCAAGTACTCTCGGGTTTATCTAGAGTCCCCTCGCCTAAGTTAAATTACTCATATTCACATTAATTTAAAATTAACCAAGATACAATTGCACAACATTTATTTCAGCACTTGCAAGTACTCTTAAAGTATTTTCTACTCCAGTTTTGGCACTCGTCAACTCTTTATTTATTTCAATCTTTATGCGATTGTGTGTCATTTCATGCTTACATGTGATCATCTTATCTATTTATTTATTGTTTACAATTGTTAAGTAAAAACTCCTAAAAAACATACTTTTTAATACAATCATCATACTAAATAATTTTGCCTTAGTAACTTAATAGGGTCTACCCCCCTTGGCTTCGTTAGGAGTTGAGCCTAAATAGAGGAGTCAAGAACAAGGTGACAGGCTTGACTCAAGACTTTACCCTAAGGACACACCGAGTGGCTTGAATATTTCTACCACATGACCTAGGTGTGTGAAAGGCGGCAATAATGAGTAGGTCAGATATAAGTGCTGGGCCATTTTGGTGAGTAGGTCAGATATAAGTGTTGGGCCATTCTGACGAGTAGGTTAGATATAAGTGTTGTGCCATTCTGACAAGTAGGTCAGATGTAAGGGCTGGGCCATTCCGACATGGTGAGAGGATGAGGTTCCTTCCATGGCCATATGTAAGTGCTGGGCCATTCTGACATGGTGAGGGGATTAAGTTCCTCTCATGGTCAGATGTGAGTGCTGGATGTGCCTTTCTGACAAATCAAGGTCAGATGTAAGTGCTAGACTAGCCATTATGACTTAGGGTCAGATATAAGTGCTGAGGAAGACCTACATGGAGGCTAGGCCTACATCCAGCATGAAAAAGGGATGGCTCTATAGAACCTCATGTGATGAGAAGAATCATGAGATAGCACCCGTGATGATCCAGTGATGATGTTCCAGCAGTGATGATCTAGATCGAGTGATGATCCGAATCCAATGATGATGTCTAGTGATGATCCAGATCGAGTGATGATCCAAATCCAATGATGATGTCTAGTGATGATCCAAATCGAGTGATGATCCAGATCCGATGATGAAGATGACTTGAAGATGGAGAAAACTTGAAGATGAAGATGACTTGAATATGACAAGAACTCAATAATGATCCAGATGATATAGAGAAGAAGACTTGTGCTGAAAAATTGTGTCGAGAGAATACCTTCTTAGTTAAGAGGGAGTGTTGATGTAATTGTAACCTTGGAATGTATTCATCCATATGTCTTATGTATTATACCCCGATGTTTATTCTGGGATGTGTATTTAATGTATTTGAGTCATTTCATGCCCCGATGTTCCTATCGGTAGGTTCTATAATGTAAATAAGTCATGTCAAGTCATTGTAGGTAACCCTCCTATTGGTCAGGGGTTAAAGTCCCTGCAGTTGTGGGGCCCTAGGGTTATTAGACTATCCTAGAGAAGTTGACCCTAGGTGAGTAATTGTAATTTGGGGCAATAGTCCCGACCATTGTGTTAAGGATAACCCTCCTTGTTGGTTGGAGGAGGCAAAGTCCCCACAATTTATGGGGCACTAGGTTTATTAGACACTCCTAGAGATGTCGGCTGTAGTAAGTAATTGTTAAGTGAGGTAGACATGTTGGAGTGGGTTTCAAGTGAACGAAAGAATATAAATAGAGATTGAGCCTCTATATTTATCAAACACACACTCACTCATTGGGGTGCATGAGTGAGAGAGGAGACACTGGGATCAGATAGAGAGACTACTGCTGTCGGGAGATCATCTTACTATTTTTGGGTTTTACTTTTGGTGTTGATTCTATCACTGAGGAAGTTGTAGGGTTTTCTCCTTTATGGTATCCCCGAGGAAAATTCTTTGTGTCTCTTGTCTCCTTATGTTTTATTGTTGTGCATGTTATTCTCCCAGTTAAATATCCTAATATTGTAATGTTATCTTGAATGGTAAAAATATAACACCCAAGAGAGTCTCCTTCATCCCAGATGATGTAGAGATCACAAAATTTGCATCTAGGAAACTTGTTGCAAAAGGCCTTGCAAACCATCATGCAAAAGCCTATGAGTTATCCCATTTTGTGGCTGATGCAAATCCAACCGCATTGCTGACTCATGGAAATGAAGTTAGTAGATTGTGGCATGAGAGGTTCAGCCATCTGAACTTCAAATACTTGCAGCAATTATAGAAGAATTCTATGGTTGAAGGCCTCCCAGTCATCAAGGCAACTACTGGAATTTACAAGGGCTGTGTTGCTGGAAAGCACCCTGAGCATAAGTTCGATCAGGGGAAGGCAATTCGAGCATCATGCATCTTGGGACTAATACATTCTGATATCAGTGATGCTATGTGTATCACATCCATGAATGGATCAAGGTATGTTCTTACTTTTATTGATGATTTTTCCAAGTACACATGGGTCTTCTTTATAAAAAAGAAGTCGAAATTATGTGAAAAAATCATTGAATTGAAGGCTTTGATTGAGAATGCATTTGGCCAAAAGATCAAGATATTGAGATCTGATAAAGGTGGACAGTATGTCAATAATGATTTACTTCATATATGTTCCCAAACTGGTATTCAAGTCCAACATTTAGTTCCCTACACTCCACAGTAGAACGGTGCAGCGGAGAGGAAGAATCGATCTCTCAAGGAAATGACCACCTATATGTTGGAATCAAAGAAGTTGGCTACAAATTTGTGGGTCAATTCCATGCATGTGGCAGCATATATTCAGAATAGAGTGCCACACTCATCTATGAAAGGGGATACCCCTTTGGAAGCATACTTCAGACACAAGCCGAATGTGTCAAATCTGCAGGTATTTGGGTCCACTGCATGGGCCCGAATTCCACTTGATAAAAGGAGGGATTTGCAACCGCAAAGCATAGAATGTTTGTTTATTGGGTATCCTAATGAATCAAAAGGTTTCAATATTTTGGATATCAAACAAAACATATCATCATCGAAAGGAGTGTCAAGATTGATGAGCCTCTTCAGGAGGTGGAACTACTGAATGAGAAAATTGTTGAATTTCCTTGCTATTCTACTGAATATTTGGCTGATGAAATTGGGAGTGATGACCCTTATTTGGATCCTCTAATTTTTGATATCAATGTATATAAAATATCGGATGCTGAATCAGAACCTGAAGTACAAAATCATCTCCCAACTTGGGCCTGACAGACACTTTCCTCCGCAGGAGATAACATTGGAAATCTGGATGATCCAAGGAGAACCTGGTCTGATTTCCAAAGAGCAGGTATTGCACTCTCTTGTCCTGATTATTTTCTGTATGAATATTGTTATTTAATGATAATTTCAGACCCTAATTCTTACTACCATGCTTGGAAGTATTCAAGATGGCAAGTTGCCATGGATGAAGAGATGAATTCTCTTCACAAAAACACTACTTGGGAGCTAGTTTCTCTTCCTTCGGGAAGGAAATTGGTTCAATGCAAGTGGGCATTTCAGAATAATGTTGCTGTGTATGGAAGCACCTAAAAATATAAGGCAAGGCTTATGGGAAAATGCTTCTCCCAGGTCCAAGGTGTGGATTACCATGAGACTTTTGCACCGGTTGCAAAAATGGACTCCATCCGCCTAGTTTTGGTAATTTCAGCATCTAAGCTTTGGGAAGTGGATCATATGGATGTTAAGTCATCCTTTATACATGGAGATATTCATGAGGAAATATACATGAAGCATACTGAGGGCTACATTTATGATCCTTCTCTCGCAAAACTTCCAAAGGTGTAGATCAGATAAAAATGTGTATAAATAGCAGTATGATGGTCATTTTATTATTATTGTTTTACATTTTTATGACTTACTAATAACATGTAGCATAGTTGATTCTATTTCAGTCATCAAAACTGCTCTCCACAATGCATTTGAAATGAGCGATTTGGGGCTCTTAAAAAAAAATTGGGGCTCGAAATTGAGCAAAATTATGATGGGATAATGGTCACTCAGTCCAAATACATATCAGACCTGTTATTCAAGTTTAACATGGCTGAATGTAGATCTACTCCATTCCCTTTCCTTTCAGGAATCAGCCTTGAAGAAGGAAAAAGAACACCTCCCATGGACTACACTATTTATCGACAACTGATTGGTAGCTTGTTGTAATTGACTCATTCTTGGCCTGATATCTGTTATGCCATGCATGCTGTATCAAGATACATGTAGAAGCCCCATGATCTTGATTTGAAGGAAGCCAAGAGGATCCTCTAGTATGTTCAGGGAACCAGGACCTACGACATTCACTATGCTGCAGAATCCGAGCTAGAGCTGGTTGGATACACAAATTTTGATTGGGTGGGTGACTCTATTGATTGGAATTATACTTATGGAATGTATTTATGTTTGGTGGTGGCCCCATTTTCTGGTTTATCAAAAAGAATTCTGCCATAGAATTGTCTTTAGTAGAGGATGAGTACCGAGGAGCAGTGAATGCTTGCATCCAAGCTATTTGGTTGCAAGGCATTCTTTCAGAGTTTGATCTTGGTAGTACTTTGTCCATTGTCCTCTTTTGTGACAATCAAAGTGCTATTAATATATCCACAGATCTAGTTACCAGGAAGAGGACCAAGCATGTAAAGATACACATGCACTATATCAGGGATCTAGTGCATGACAGGACCATCATTCTGCAATACTACTTGACTGATAAGCAGATTGCAGAAATCTTCACCAAGATATTTTTAGAAAATAAGTTCACTTACCTCTGTTCACTGTTGGGGGTGAGTTCATCATGGTGATCCAACTACTTTCAGTGTTCAACTTGAGGGGGGTTTTTTCCCGCTGGGTTTTCCCTCTTTTCCTCACTTAGTTTGTTTTGAGCATTGTTTGAGTTTCATTATTGTATAGGGTGACCTATGTCCTTTGTTTTCGGGGCCCTAGCATTCTTATGCACTTTATTTTTTCTACTTCTCCTGAGTATAGCTTAAGGGGGGGTGTTGGAGACATTTACCACCATACACACTCATTTTGGTCAATTTGGCCTAGTTAAACCAATATCCTCAGTTTTATTGACTTAATTGACATCAGAGGAGCACTGTATGACATCAGGATGAGCACACCCACACCTACCTTCAGTAAAGGATGCCAACTAAGCCTTCTCCTTCATTCGGGGAGGCTAATTGGAGCACTCCACAGGTGATCTGAGTGTCATAAATGCACTTAATTGATAAATGTTGGTTACAATCACTTAAACAAAGTAGTGAAGGCACCTCCTTTCATTAAATTGATTATTTAATTAATATTTAATGAACCGGAGTCAATAGGGGCACCTCCAACCATTTCTGATGGTCAGTTAGACTTCAGTTAACCTCAACGGGGTTCATTGGAGTTATTGATGCGCTACCACTTGTTGGTTAGCTTGTAGTGACATGTGTTTGAGATAATTATAGTTAGACTCAGTCATTTATTGCACTCCAATTTTAGTTAGGACTCAGTTGAGTCAATTAGTGTTTTGATTAGTGGTTAACTTGAGTGTTCACTGTGGCTTACATTCAATTAAGCTAGACTCACTCATTCAATTCGAATGACCTCCTTGGGAATTTGAATTGTCTTGGAATTCATGCATCTGGCATGATTAATGTATTGTATCATCATTCTTTCATTTGATTATACAGAGCTTCTAGTTCCATTGTAGCACCATTTTTCCAATTTTATGCATATTTGTCTGAATTCTTTGTGAGACTGTGTTTTCAGTTCCTAGACCACTGTGACAAATTAATAGATATGCAGCAAAAATCCTTGTTAGGAAATACTGTGATTGAAAAAATGGTCAGAGAATTTGAAATGTTATTTGATTTTAAAGCTACATGTTCCAAATTTCCTTATTTCTCTTACCCAAAAAACGTGGAGCTTAGGTTATTGGCTAAGGAGATGATTAGTCTGGATCTTCCAGCATCTGATCAATGGAAAAAAGTTGAAAATTATGGGAAAAGTAAATACAAATTGCGCCAATAAATACATGCCTAAGTGTGATGAGGATCAAGGGGACTATTGTAGGATGATCAAGTGAGCTAGAATCCTGAAGAGGCATTACTATTTTAAATCCAGCATGCGTCTCCCCCCCAATATTTTATGTTTTATGAAAACTGTGAAAATTGTGCCATGTTAGAGTTTGTTGGAAGTTTGGTTCTCAATTTGAAACTAATTTCGACCATGTTTCAAGGTTTTTATTTGGGGTATAAGAAATTATAAAGATACCCTCAACATAGGATAAAAGGGTTGAAAACCATGAGACTTTTGCATTATGTAATTTGAGATTTGTTTTTAATAAAAGTTGCAAAGCGAGATGTTGGCCTTTGAATGCAAAAATTCATGTATACTTCTCAGTTATAGTCTATGATTTATTTTCTTTATGTGCATTCCCTTCTTGTTAATATTTCCATTATGTTTTCTCTCATATCTGAGATATATGTGTGATAGTTTTCATAATTCATACTTGGTTATGCTATGTCTATCATGTCATATACTCACAAATTATTTCTACGAAAGTTAATGCAAAATTCATCTAACCAGTGCTCTATGTTGATGGACTGTCATCCTTCTTTCTTTTCCACCAGACCAAAAATATATTGACCATAACCGATGTATTATCTTGATTTTGGAAACATTTCCCATGCAAATTGCTCTATGTTTCTTCAGAATTATGACTCCATATCCCAATCTACCCTTACCCTGTTTCAATCACAATAGTATCTGAATTTAATTCCATGTTTATATTTGGTCTTGTGTTGTAATCTCACAGATCACATAAGGTTACCAATAATACATACTAAAACATATATATCTATAAATCAGAAACATGAGACAAGAACATATAAGAAAATAGATTATATTATTGCAATGAGTTCATACAAGACAGAGAACTGAACTGAGTTCTCGTTTGGCTCAACAGCCTAATATATACAATTTACAAACAGTTACAAAATAACTACCTGTCGGTTCGGTGAACCGACACGACTTTTAGTTAGCCGACTTAATCTTCTAGTTTATTCGGCCGACCGACTTAGTCGGCTAATCGACTAAGTCGGCTCATTGACTTAGTCGGCTGATCGACTAAGTCGGTCTTCATTCCAGTTGACTTTCTCCTTCCTACATCTCCCCCACGAACAAAACATTTCTTTGTCCCAAAGAAACAGGGAGGTACAAAAAATATGTCTCTGTCGGACTCTTCCAAAATGCTATTATGGAGGGCCGTGCAGACGAATGGTTGGCCTTTTCTGGACGCAAATCTCAACAATGGCCAGGACTGTGATAGCAAGTTGATGCTGAAAATATGTCCAACTCTGCAAAGCTTTCTGGATGTCGATAGTTAATGAGGTTAAGTTTGACATGACTGACATCTTCTCTGATAAGGGGACTTGCGCGATCTTCTCCATGTTGGGGCCCAAGGACTGATTCTACTCTTCTGCTGCGTTGATAAGTCATTTCATATGTGGGCAGATAATGTCAAATTTTTCTAAGTTGGGAAGGGCTTGTTGGACCCACTGATGTGCTTCTCGTTCCAGCTTTGCAGCTTGGTTGTCTCCAGCACAATCTGTTCTTCTATCGTCTGCCTGAGTGCTGCCTCTATCATCTTCCTGCCCTCCAAAGCCGGAATGCCTTGACGAGTTTGTCTTGTCTGCTGATAGACTTGCCCATAGTGAGTAGGCCAATCTCTTAAGACTTCTTCAGTAACGACAGACTCCTCCATGTGGTCCTGTAGCACTTTCTATGCCTCGGAGAAGGTAGTGTGCTATGCCAGTAGCAATCGGGCAGTCTCTTCCTTGTGCTCTTCCTTAGTTTCTTGTAGACGAGCCTGGACGGTCGATACCATGGTCTCGAAGAGCTGATATGCTCTTTCCAATGGTCGATCTGTGTCGACTTCAATAGGGCCTGGTATCACAGACTGAACTAGAGCCCTACATTTGCCGAGAAACTCGACCTGTTCTGCATTTTTTTCCAAGAGCTCTTTAGTTTTTCATGTAGTCCTTGTCTTTGCTTCCTTGGCCAAAGTCTTGAGGAGTTGGCCGACTTCTGTTTCGGTCAACGACCTTGCATCTTTTAAGCCAATCCGAAGTCAGGAAGGATGATGCTCTTTCTTCTTCTTCTTTTTTTTCTGTTTCTTTTTCCTGGGTACCTGTAGCAGTTGAGGGGGTTTCGGTGGTTGGTGGGTTTGAAGCCGATGGTTTTTCTGGCTGGGTGGTTGGTATGGTTGCGTCTGGTTGAGAGGATGTAGTTGGTTGGGGTATATCTAGCTAGGAATCAGGGGGTGGTGGAGGTGGTGGTGATGATGATGGCGGGGGTGGAGATGATGGTGGCGGTGGTGATGAAGTGGGGGAATGGTCGGGGGTGATGGGTTTGTCAAAAGTTGGTTGTAAGCCTACCTTGAATAGTGGGTCTATTTCTAGCGGGTTGAGGAAGTCGTCCTGGGTTTCGGGGTTGATGTGTTCAATGGTAGATCGGACATGGTCAATCACGTCTCCTTCTTGGTCTGTTCGGGTGAAAGTCGACGTAATGTGTCCAAAAACCTTGCTGCCAATATAGAGGGGAGCCTTGGTTTGGATTTTCTAAGCCGACTGGAATAGCTCAGGAACCCTCTCAAAGAAATATTTGAGTTCAATGTCCTTGTCGAACTTTTCTTTCATAGACTTTGGTATCCTGCTTTTGTACAAGTCGAGAGGGCTGACCGACTGCCGTGCCAGTGTTGGCTCTTCGAATACTAGTGTCGGTGATGGAGGTGGAGGGGTTGACACAAGATCGACGACGTCTTCCAGTGTCGTTGTTGTTTTCAGTTTCTTTGGTCGACCCTCAGGGGCTCCTGCTTCAAGAAACCGTTGAAACTGAGTTTCAACTGGGACTTTGTTTGCAGCGGCATCCTCTACAATGTCGACAGCCGCAGCTACTAGTTCTTCTTCATCGTCAGACGACTCAGCTACGATAAGCTTATGCTTACCTTTTACCTACTGTACTTTTTGTGCTCTGATTTTCCTTCTGGCGGCAGCTATCTCAGCGGCCAATTTCTTGATGATGCCTTTTGACAAAGCATATTCAGGGTTATCTTGCTCGACTCCATTCGTAGGTGCCTAAGTTGGGGCGACGCTTGCTGGAGTCGGAGGGTTTGCATGCTGTTGTGGTTGTGGTTCCGTCGGCTGTTGTTCTGTCAGCTGTGGGTCAACTCTAGTTGGAGGCTTGATGGTTATTTGTACCCGACCAGTGGGCTCGATCGGCGTGTCCTCCGACACAAATGTACTTATGTATAGGTTTAGCTTGTAGTCTTCCTCTTTCTCCTAGTCGGTCAGTGGCTCCTTTACTGAGAAATCAACCTGTTTGGCGGCCTCCGGCACTGGTATGTTGGTCTTTTCCTATCAAGTCAACTCTTGGAAGATTTGCTCGGCACTTGGGTAGTAGTCGAGGGCAGCAGCCTTGGGGTCTTCACCCTGCATATACCAGACTGCGGTATGGTCGAGCTCCAACTGTATGTGAGACTTCGCCGGTAGATTGCGTCAGACGTTCTGAGGCACCCTCCATCTGGTTGTGCAAAGCTTTAACTGTTGGAACCAGTTTTCCAGAAATATTTTTCCTTGCGCCAGCTCATGCGGGGTTCCTTTCAGAGAGAAGGGTTTGAAACTGTTCATGTGGAATTTGGTCAGTTCCCAGAAGACTGGACTTCCTTGTGGAAATATGTGGTACATCACGATCCAAAGGATTAGGGAGGGGAACTTGATGATTCCTCCCATCTCTTGGTAGCGTTCGCAGATGGTTTTGATCATGTTAGCGACATAATCTCCCCATCGATAGATTCGACCGCAGGTGGCAATTGTGTTGATGGCCTCCATCATTTCCAATTTGAGGTCCCTACTTCAACCTGCTAAGGTAAGGGTGATGGCGATGATTTTGGCCACAATCTGTGGCGTTCGAGTGGAAATCTGCCCGATCATCAATCCTTTAGAATTTTTCTCGGACGGTGATCCTGTGAGCTCTTGGACCAATGCTTCCTTGATTCTGATTGGTACAGGGTTTCCTTGCTTCGACAGGCTAGTTAGCTTGGAGATGATATCTCCGGTAATGTCAACCGGTCGGTCGAAGTAGAACCGACCGTTGTGGTATCGACTGATGATAAACTTGATGGCGGCTTCTTTGGTCCCACCAAATATTGCCATTAGGGGTGCGTTGGGATAGTTGAAGATGGTGCTCTAGTGGACTTTTTCAGCCGCTTGGGTCATCTTCTTGTCGACGAAGGCCCACTCTTGGATCTCGGTCCAGAGTTTCTGCCATTGTCCCTCCTGTACTTTGGGATTTTTGATATGCTTTAGTCGATGAATCAAGGGTGTATCCTCAACCTGTAGCTCTTTCGCCTTGCTCGCTGCTCTGGTTTGCTTGGGGGCCATTCTATCTTTTTGGTCGGGGTTTGTTGATGTATATGTAACTTCGGAATGTATTCTTCTATGTATCTTCTATGTATTGTAACCCGATGTTTATTCCGGGATTTTTCTATTATGTATTTGAGTCATATTGTCTTACCCCGATGTTCCGATCGAGAGGATTAATAATGTAAATAAGTCATATCAAATCATTAGGTAAGTCCCCACAGTTTTGGGGCACTTGAGTTATTATACACTAATTAAGGTGTAGGCTCGAGTATTAATTATTAGGTTGAGTGCACTTCAAGTCAACGGAAGAATATAAATAGAGAGTGAGAGTCTCTCTATTTATCACTTGTGAATTACATCACTTGCTCTCTGAAGTGTGGCGCACCTTTGGAGAAGGAAATACTTTGGCTTGACAGAAGACAGAAGGCTGTTGTTGTGTTGGGAGGTCATCTTACTGTTTTGGGCTCACATCTTGTGGTGATACTATCTTCGAGGAAGTTGAGGGGTTTTCTCCATTTATGGTTTCCCCTCCTAAAATCTTTGTGTCTCTTGTCTCTTGTGATGTGCTTATGTGATTGCTGTGCTTGTTATTCTCTCAGTGAAAAGATCTTAACATAATGCTAGCTTAAATGTTGAAAAAACTAACATGGTATCAGAGCTAACCTGAGAAGAAGACATTGTCAGCTACAGGAACTAGGGCTTCCTATTTTGTGGATCTTCCTCCATATATTTTCAGCAAAATTATGCTAGGATGACTCTCCATTGAAGGGTGCATCTTTCTGTCGATGCGGAATTCAATTTCAAGCATTTTCGGTTTCGATGTGGAAATTAGGGCTTTCTACAGAAGAGGAATTTTTGAGTGAGACCAGCATAGGATTGTTCTCCTCATAAAAACCTAAATTTGGAGACCTATATCAATAAATTTGGTTGGGTAAAACTCTGGGAAATTCAAACCCTAGTTTGACCCTGAGCTAGGAGAAACCCTAAATACTAAAAATGCTACGTTTTTGTAGAGTCGCTATATTCCACGATTGGAGAACTCTCAGAAGTGGAAAATTGCAAGGGCCAAATATAAAATCCTGATGAACACTGTGTCCAAAGGGTAGCCTCTGATTCGCTATATTCCAGGAGATATGATCTCTCCAAGTTAGGGTTCCAGCCTCTTCCAGAAATCATTCATAAACATGACACCTGGGGAGATCTACAATATCTTGGGCTACAGAGGTCCAAATGAAATTCCTGAAGATGTTCCAGAAAGGGCACGGACTTTAATTTCTGTGTTCTGAATTTCAGACTTAGAAGATGAACCAGTGACACGTGGCATTCCATACAACTTCGCTGTTCTGAACAGTCCTGTAACAGGTCACCTTGGGAAAAGGATCATAAATCCCAAATGGGGAAACCAATTATGATGAAAGCTGCGGTGTTGGATCAGGGACATGTGAGGTTACCGAAGTGAGAAATTTCAGACACAGAGGATCATTAATTTTGGAGATATCACAGAAACAGTAACAGGCATTTCTGCAAGAAGAAATCAGAAAATTTGGGCTTCCTGTTCCGGGAGTTTTCCTTCACTGTTTTCAGAAAAGGAGTACATTGGACAGCTCCATTTGAAGAGATCTATCTGTTCATCCAATAAGATATTAAAGATTCCAAGTTTTGAAAATTAGGGTTCCTACGACAAACCCTAGATCAGCAAACTCCGGGACAAGGGCGGACACCTCAAATCGGTAAGATCTAATCCTTTGCTATTTCCATTTGAGGTTCTCATTTCAATATGATATATCACATCAGCTTAGCTAAAAGCTTGCGGAATTTAACAACTTCCAAAAATGGAAGTATATGATCTCTCTGAAGAAAATGGATTGGACACCTACATAAGGATGGAGGTTCCAGTTTCAGAGGGAGATGAGGCCAAAGAAGACATCATGCTCATGCTGCAGAGGATGATGAACCATCCAGAAAGAGATTCAGATATGAAAGAGAAGATTCTTCAAGCGAGGATGAATATGTTCTAATATCATCTCTCATAGGTAACATTACTCATGGAAGTGATGATTGGCTTATAGATAGTGGGGCTTACAAACATATGACGGGATTCAAGGAATCCTTTGTAAGACTGCCAGAACATGAATCACCTCACAAGGATTGAAGAAGAACCTTCTCTCCATTTCAGCATTGATGCAAAAGGAATGCGGGCTGCATTCATAGATGGTCAAGTCA
>LPNX010246916.1:256938-381866 GCA_001517045.1 Pseudotsuga menziesii
GACGTGTTCCGAAGAACAAGTGACGACAGTTTCAAGACAAAGAATAATATGATGAATGCAGTGACATCATTGATGCAGAACCTTCCAGTTCAAGAAGAATGATGTCAGGGTGCAGTATCGAGACCTGAAGAGAAGTTCATAGTTCCATCATGCAGTAGATGGAAACATTGTGGGATACAAAACAAGATTCGTAGCATGAGGCTTCTCACGAAAAGAAGGCATAGTCTACGAAGAAACATTTACAGCTAATAGAAGTGAAGTCACGTGACATGCATAATCATGTGTGAAAATGAAAGAAGGCCTTGTACAGAAGAAACCCATGGGATATCACATACACGATGAGCTTGATGAATATCTTAACCTTTGCTACAAGGTTGATAGAGAATGACAAGCTCACAGATGGGTGAAAGATGAACTTTTGAAGAAGTTCAAGATAGAGGATCTTAGTATCCAGTGATCCTAGATGGATACTACTTGTCACTCCAGTACAGAATGATTCAGTGCATAGAGTACCGAAGACGGAGGGAGTATGATGCTCTGCTTCAGAGGGAGTGATTGCAGAAGATCCTGAGGTTCAACATGGTACGACAGGATGGGCAGATTACTGATGACTCTAGGCTTTACTGAGAGTAAAGTGGATTCCAACCTTTGATCCAAGGTTGAATGTGGAAGACCAGTGATGCTCCTATTATGTGTCGATGCACTATTGTTCTAGGTATGGTGGTGTGGCAGAATACAGATGGAATCTTCCTTGGATAAGGGAAGTATGCAGTAAAGATCCTGAAGAGGTTCAGAATGATGAACTGCATGACCACACCTATGGCATCAAACCTGAAGCTATTGAGTGATGCTTCTTCAGAGATGGTTGATGCTACGATGTATCATCAGATGATTGGGTCATTGATGTATATGACGAACACGAGACCAGATATTTGATTTGCTGTGAACACCTTGAGCTAGTACTTGACAGATCCGAGAAGTGTTCACTTGATTGATGCAAAGCATATTCTGAGGTACCTGAAGGGTACAATTGATTATGGGCTCAAGTATGATGCGAATCAGAAGATTAACCTGGAGGGTTATGTTGATTCACATTGGGCAGGCAGTGCCATCGACAGGAAGAGTACTTCGGGATGTTGCTTCAGTATGGGATCAGGTGTGATCTCTTGGTTTAGGAGGAAGCAATCCTGTGTGGCACTGAGTACAGCTGAAGCAAAGTATGTCGCAGCTTGTTCAGCTAGTTGTGAGGCAGTATGGCTGCGAAAGCTACTGTCTGATATATTTGATCTCCAGCTGGATGCTACCTGTATACATTGTGACAACCAGAGTTGCGTGAAGTTGTCAGAGAATCCAGTGTTCCATGACAGGTCGAAGCATATTGAGATCAAATATCACTATATCAGGGATATGGTGCAGAGAGGAGCAGTGAAGATCCTGTATGTTGCGACGGAGGAACAGATAGCTGATGTATTGACGAAGCCATTAGCTAGGTTGAAGTTTGAGTACTTCAGAGAGAGACTTGGTGTTCTCTAGATTGAGGCTTCCTCCCAGAGACAGTGATGAGATCCAGAGCCATTCTGACATGGTGAGAGGATTGGTTCCTTCCATGGTCAGATGTAAGGGCTGAGATATTCCGTCATGGTGAGAGGATTGGTTCCTTCCATGACTGATATAAGTACTGAGATCCATAGCCATTCTAACGAGCAAGTCAGATGTAAGGGCTGTGCCATTCTGTTCATGGCTAAAGGATTTAGTTCCTTCCATGTCAGATGTAAGTGCAAAAATCTCTCTTCAGTGTGGTTGAGAGTCTTCCATCCTTGGATGGGATTGAGCCATTCTGACGAGCAGGTCAGATGTAAGGGCTGTGCCATTCTGTTCATGGCTAAAGGATTTAGTTCCTTCCATGTCAGATGTAAGTGTAGAAATCTCTCTTCAGTATGGTTGAGAGTCTTCCATCATTGGATGGGATTGAGCCATTCTGACGAGTAGGTCAGATGTAAGGGCTGATCCATTCTGGTCATGGCTAAAGGATTAAGTTCCTCCCATGACAGATATGAGTGCTGGCCATTCTGTCGAGTAGGACAGATGTAAGGGCAATTGCCACTCTCCTGGAGAGTGGAGGCGCATGGTCAGTTACCATGTAGCTCGGTTAGGGACTGGGAGCCATTCTTACAAGGGTGTAGGATTCAGTTCCTACCAGGTCAGATGTGAGTGCACAAATATTTCATCATTGTGAGCGGATATGGTTCCTTCTTGAATGAGAGTCTCCCATCATTGTGAGTGGATTTGGTTCCAACCTCGATGGGATTGTTCCTTTCTGACGAGTAGGTCAGATATAAGTGCAGGAAATCTTTCATCATTGTGAGCGGATATGGTTCCTGCCTGGATGAGAGTCTCCCATCATTGTGAGCGGATGTGGTTCCAGCCTGGATGGGATTGTGCCTTTCTAACGAGTAGGTCAGATATAAGTGCAGAGCCATTTCACAGATGTTAGTGATGTGATGTCCTATCATGATGGTGAATGTGAGTGATGGGCCTTTCTGATGTGATTGTAGTTTACTACATGATTAGATGTGAGTGCTGGGCGTGCCTTTCTGACGAGCAGGTCAGATGTAAGTGCTGGGCGAAGACCTACATGAGAGTAGGCCTACAACCAGCATGAAATAGGGCTGGCTCTGTAGAAATTCCTATGACGAGATAGTACACACTTGATGATGACCAGCGGAGATCCAGATCGAGCTATGATCCAGATCCAGTTATGATGACTCTGAGAGATCCAGATCGAGTGATGATCCAGATCCAGCAGTGATGATCCAGATCCAGCAGTGATGATCCAGATCGAGTGATGATCCAGATCCAGTCCAGAGAGATGATCCAGATCAAGTGATGATCCAGATCCAGTCCAGAGAGATAATCCAGATCGAGTGATGATCCAGATCCAGTCCAGTGATGTTGATCCAGATCAAGTGATGATCTAGATCCAGTGATGCCATCCTATGATGATCCAGATCAAGAGATGATCCAGATCAAGATGACTTGAAGATGAAGATGACTTGAAGACGAATAAGACTTGATGACAGAGATGACTTGAAGACGAACATGATCCAATGATACAGAGAAGAAGACCAGTGCTGAAAATTGTGTCTAAAGAATACCTTCCTAGTTAAGAGGGAGTGTTGATGTATATGTAACTTCGGAATGTATTCTTCTATGTATCTTCTATGTATTGTAACCTGATGTTTATTCCGGGATGTTTCTATTATGTATTTGAGTCATATTGTCTTACCCCGATGTTCCGATTGAGAGGATTAATAATGTAAATAAGTCATATCAAGTCATTAGGTAAGTCCCCACAGTTTTGGGGCACTTGAGTTATTATACACTAATTAAGGTGTAGGCTTGAGTAGTAATTATTAGGTTGAGTGCACTTCAAGTCAACGAAAGAATATAAATAGAGAGTGAGAGTCTCTCTATTTATCACTTGTGAATTACATCACTTGCTCTCTGAAGTGTGGTACACCTTTGGAGAAGGAAATAATTTGGCTTGACAGAAGACAGAAGGCTGCTGTTGTGTTGGGAGGTCATCTTACTGTTTTGGGATCACATCTTGTGGTGATACTATCTTAGAGGAAGTTGAGGGGTTTTCTCCATTTATGGTTTCCCCTCCTAAAATCTTTGTGTCTCTTGTCTCTTGTGATGTGCTTATGTGATTGCTGTGCTTTTTATTCTCTCAGTGAAAAGATCTTAACATAATGCTAGCTTAAATGTTGAAAAAACTAACAGGGTTACTATAGGTTTCTGGGTTTTTAGTCGAATGACTGTGCGAGTGCACTATATGTAAAGGGTGTGGTGAATGAACCTTCGACGGTCCCGTATTTATAGGCGATGGTGTGACTACTTGTGGGAATGGATGTATTAATGGCGGACTTGATGGTCTAGCTGCACTGCACGAGTGTGGAGTACTTATGAATTGCTTTCGACGCTCGAATTCATAAATGTGCGATGGGACTTTCGAGGTCGTCGGTCGGTGTCGGTGCTGAGAATGGTTGGCCAGATTGGTCGATGAAGATGGTCGGAGGTGATGATGTCAGTTGTCGAAGTAGTGAGTTCCTGTCATGTTTTGATGTATCAGGTGTATTACTTTGTTTTTGTAATTTTTAGCTTTTTATGGGTTTTGATTAACGATTAAGGCCGTTATATGATTTTTTTTCCAGTTTTTGTAATGTTTGAGTCGGGCTCCATTAACAAGCTTCCAAAATACTAGGCCCTGCAATGTTTTTAGTCAGACTAAACCATTAGGGTGTATCTCTTCGACAAGGTAAGGTCCCATCCATTCTGTGTGGAGTTTCTTGGGTTTTCCTTTGACTCGACTATTATAGAGTAATGCAAAATCTCCGGCCGACAGGTTTTTGTTTTTGATGTTGCGGTTGTGCCATGCTTTCTGCTATTGCTTGTGAATTTCTTGGTGTTGTATAGCAATGAGTCAGTGTTCTTCCAGCTTGCTAAGTTGAAATAGTCGATCATGTCTTGCATGTTCAACATCGACATGTAATAGTTGTGAAATAATAGGTGTCTGCTGTCGGAAATGTAGGGGGACGACTGCTTCTTGCCCGTAGACTAGTCGAAAGGGGGTTTGGTCAGTCGACCATTTATAGGCTGTCCTATATGCCCAAAGGACCGCAGGGATTTTCTCGTCCCAGTCGTCTTTGTCGGTACTGCATATTTTGGTTAACCCTTTTGTCAATGTTTTATTGAAAGCTTCAATCGTTCCATTTGAATGAGGGTGATATGCGGTGCTTTGTCGGTGGTCGATGTGAAATTAGTCGGTCAAATTTTTGATGGTTTTATTGATAAAGTGTGATCCTTGGTCGTTGATCAATGTGAGTGGGTATCTGAATCTAGTGATGATGTTTTCGTAGGTAAATTTAGGGGCTACCTCACTTGAACATGTATCGACGGGTTCAGCTTCTGCCCATTTAGTGACATATACTACTACCGTGATAATATATCATGCACCTGATCATTTGGCTGGGATAGGAAATGGTCCTATGAAGTCTATAGCCTAGATTTCAAATGTGAGACTAGGGTTTATATATATCAAGGGCATCTCTGTGCTCGATAGAGGTCGACCAAGTCATTGACATCGGTCACATCGACTAACAAAGTTTTTGCAATCTCTATGGATCGTCGGCCACCATAATCCTTAACTGTTGGATTTTTCTTGCAATTGTATCCACTTGAAAATGTCCTCCTGCAGGTCCATAGTGTGCTTCATGCATGATTTGGTATCGCTCATGGTCGAGTACACACCTTCTGAGAATGTCGTCTAACCCCATTTTGTATAGAAATCCATTGATGAGGCTATAAGGGGCAGCCTTCATAGCTAAGATTTGTTTTTTCTTAGTGTTTAGACCTTCTGGTGCCTGAACTGTCTCTAAGAACTGAGCTATTTCTTCGAGTTCTTATGGCACTGCTTCTATGCGAAATAAATGTGCATTCAGCAAGTCGTCGTCGACTCTGGTCGGTTCCTCTCCTATGTCTATACAGGATAGGTGGTCGGGCCCGACATTTAACTTTCCTGGTCGTACCACGACTTCAAACTCAAATTCTTGAAAAAAAAGTACCCAACGACAGATTCTCCCATGATGAAGGGGTTTATTGACGAGGTATTTCAAGGTTTGATGGTCAGTATAAAATGTGAAGGCATTGGCCAATAGGTAATGTCGATACTTTTGGAGGGCAAAGACCATACCTAGGGCTTCTCTTTCAGTGGTCGAATAGTTCCTTTCAGCCTTATTTAATTTTTGGCTGCTGTAAACGATAGGGTAATCCATCCCGTCATCCCCTGGTTGAGTTAGGATGGCTCCGATTGCGATTCCTGATGCGTCAATATGCACATGAAATTTGGTCGACCAATTTGGAAACTTGAGTATGGGGGCTTCGACCAGTTTTCTTTTTAGTTTGTCGAAGGAGATTTGGCATTCCTCTGTCCATTTAAACTCTTGATATTCCTTTAGTAGTTCTTCTAAAGGATAGGTCATATCTGAATAGTGTCTTATGAACTTTCTATAATATCCTGTATGGCCAAGTAACACCCGAAATTGTTTAGGGTTTATCGGTGGTTTCAGGTCAAGGATGATTTTAATCTTGGCAAGGTCGACCTTGATACCATTTTTACAGACAATATGCCCTAAGAGTATGCCTATGGGATTCATAAAGATACATTTCTTAATATTCAGGGAGAGTTGAATCTGTTGACATCTCTCCAGCATAAGTCAAATCCATTTGCAGTGATCTTTTAAGGTGGAGTATATAGTCCAGTCGTCGAAGTATACTGCCATGGTCTTATATATGTATTCTTGGAAAGTCTTGACCACAATTCAGGAAAACACTACAGGTGCATTCTTTAACCCAAAAGGCATAACTCTGTAAGCAAAGGAAACAAATTCGCAGACAAATGTTGTCTTCCTTTGATCTTCTTTTACTATGGGTACTTGGTTATATCCTGAGAATCCATCTGTGAATGAGTAACATTCGTGGCCTGCAACTTCGTTCAAGATTTCATCAACATAGGGGGTTGGGAATGGATCTGTTAATGTTACTTTGTTGAGATCCCTAAAGTCAACACAAATTCTTAACCTTGTCGGGTCATGTTTCTTGGGCTGTACGACCATGGGACTTGCCCATTCAGAGTGGTCGATAGGGTAAATGATCCCTGCTGCTAACATGTTGCCGATTTCCTTTTTAACTATCTCCTTGTACTTGTGAGCTAGTTTATAAGGTATTTTCTTGACAGGTCGGACATCAGGTTTAGTATCTATTTTCATTTCTCCCATTTCCTGCACTAAGCCTTTTAAGTCTTTATAGTCCCTGGAAAAGACATCTTGGAATTCTCTAATTAAGTTTACTATTTCGGTGGTTTGTTGGTCGCTCCAGTAGTCACCAATCTTGGCTATTTTTGGTCGGTTGTCATTTGAAATGTCGACCTCTTTAGTTTTCACTTTTGCATCTAGACACTTAGGTGCTTTAGCTTCATTAATCGGCCAACTTCCTTCTTTGAACTGTGAGAATGTAGCAGGAAAGTCGGCTGTAGTCATTCTGTCAAGATCTGGTTTGTCGGTGGTCTCGATTTTCAGGATTGAATGGATAGGTTTTGTTGTTTCACTATGGTCGGTTTTCCATCTGAAGCTCTTGCCTTCTATGTGTTCATTTTCTAAGTGTAGATGGGTCACCTGTGGTCTAGATTTGGTTTGTATATGGTTACAATCCTTGATCTGTCGGTGGTTCTGAGAGGGTTGTTTTTCGATCGGTTGGAGAAATTGTTTGTTTTGCTGTGCTGTCTCGACCAATTTTTCATTTTGAGGGATGAACCGGAAGTCTTTGATAAAAATTTCCTTGAGTTCCTGCCAAAAGAAGGTTTCTCCTCTAGCTTCCTCCATCTTATACCATTTATTGGGTAAGTCGGCTAGGGTTGAAGGGAACAAATGTGGCCATGCTCTCTCATGTTTATATCCAATTCTTCTTCACTGCTTTTCACAAGTCTTAATGTGTGCTTCTGGGTTTTCTCCTTGGGTAAAAGTAGGTATCTGGGCTTGCTGGGTTAACTTCTTTCCACCAAACTGTTTGACAAAGAAATTCAAAGCAGTTGTCCAGGTCTAGAGTTTTGTCTGATGGGTATCCCACCATCTAGCTGCTTGACCTGTAAATGTTTTGACTAAGCTTTGGAGTCGACCATGTTCTCCAATATTTTTAGATACTTGTTCAATGTACATGACTGGGGATTCCCTCTCCTTATAATTGGGTAGTGGTGGAGTGTTTAAGTTGGTTGGTTGTAAGGTAGGTCGTTCCCTGACTTTGCTTTCAAAAATTTTGGGGATAATGGATACTATGAAGCACTGTCGGGTGGGTTTTTTCTGTACTTTTTGTATAGTCCAACACCATTTGGCTTGTGTTTCGTAATTTTACATCTCCCAATCATACAGTTCAGCATCTGAGTTATAACCAATTGAGTCTTGGTTACCTAAGTAAAGTTCTCCATGGATGTTGGGCTCTATGTAGTCCGTATTGTTGTGGATCTGGTAAAGTTGTCTTATGTCGACTTCCTCATCAATCGGTTTGGTCCAAGGTTCTCCTTGGGAGGGATTAGTGGGTACAATGACTTTGTGACCATTTCCTTTTAGCTTGATTTGTTCCTTGTCTAAGGATATGGAGGCTTTCATATTCCATCCCCAAGGTCGACCGACTAGTGCTGGGAATGAACTAGATCCCTCTTTCGGGTCAATAATTTCAAATTCAACCTTGGTCAAAATTCCTTTGATGGTCATGTCGACATTTTTCCAAACCCCAATGGGTTCAATGAGACATTTGTCGGTGAGTTTTCGGTAAATACCTGACTCGTAGAGTCGAGGTATTCCCATATTTTCCCATTTATCTCGGGTCATGATATTTACCTGGGACCCGAAGTCAAGCACTACTTGTTGGACGTGGTAATCTTCGATTTCCAGGTCGACAAGTGGGTCGACATCGTTTTTGTCTTTTTGGTTTAGGCTGCAAATGTTCTTAGTTTGTTTTTCGGTGTTAGTAATTTTTATTTGATGCAATAAATCAATGAAATGGGCCACGGATTTGTCTATTTGAGTGAGATAGATTAATTGTTGTATTGTGTTAGGTTGACTACGAATGAGGTCTTCTTATCGTGAAATGTCATGGAATATGTGGGTTTCCTGTTGATATGTGTGTTTTTGCTTTATAGGGTCAGGATAAACATTTGTGTCTTTAATATTTCTAATTTGGGGGTTATCAGGCCCTGTTTTTGTGCCTTGTCGAGTAACAATATGTAAATTCTTAGTAATTAGTAAATCATGCTTTTGTACACAAGACAAGACATTAACATTTTTCTTCATATTTATTTTCTCTAACATAGTAGGACAATCCTCAAGGGAGTGATCGTCTACTCCACAGTGTGTACAAAATTTAAGATAAGTCTTGTCCTTGTATGAACAATCTGCTTACTAGTGACCTTCTTTGTAGCATGTGAAGCACTGAGTGGGTCGACACATTCAGATGTCACGATTCCTAGGGAATCAACCTCTTCCTCCATATCCATGACGTCGGTTGTCGTACCGGCGCTCATATCATCAGCCATCGTATCTTTGTCCATTCTGGTTGTTTGTATTGTTTTGCTCGTTGTTTTGCGCTACTACATTCGTTTGGTAGACCGCCTGATAGTTTTGTCGGCTCTTCAGGTTTAACTGACAGTCGGCCGTGTTGTGACTTTTGGTCTCACAGATAGCGCACCAGGAAGCCTTTACATTCTTCATGTTAAATGGACAATCTTTCATAGAATGATCGCCGTGTTCCTGGAAAATGTCGCAAAATAATTTGGTTTGTACAAAGTGGACGTCTTGTCGGCTATATTGCTGTCGACAATTATCTTTCGAATGACCAGCCGTCGAGCAGTTGGTACACCATATTTCTTGATTCTTGAGAGTTATCTCCTTCAAAGACTTCTGCACATTCTCGAGCTGTTCCTCTAATCTGTGTTCTGTCGGATAGGCAGGTATGTCTTCATCCATCTCAACCTGCAAAGATTTTGTTAGCACGTCTTCATACGTTTTGAACGTCTCCAGACTGATATGTCGGCGTATTTTCTGCGATAATCCTGCAAGGAACCATTGAATTAGTAACTGTTCATCAATAACGTAATCTAGCTGGCTTAGTAGGTCCTTCCAATGTTTGTCGTAGTCACGGACTGTCTCCCCTGGCTTTTGTGACGTTGTTTTAAGCTTTTTGGCAGCCAGGTGCTTGGTGTTTGGGGTTTTGAAGAAGAATAAGAACTGCACTTTAATCTTGGCTTTTTTCGCTATGGGTTTCCTTTCCGAAAAGGTCATGTCCCATGTCAAGGCCCTTTTCCTTAAGGCTCCGGTGAACTGTGCCATTTATCGGTCTTCATCTGTTACCTGGTTTACTTCCCAGGTCGACTCACAGACGAACCAATGTCATCTGGGGTCTTCATCTCCCTCGTAGAGAGGAATGTGAGCTGATCTATTACCCATGTCTGAATCACTTTCACTGCTCTCAGAAGTTGGAGGAGGTCGAGGTGGGGGTGGGGGTGAAAGTGGTGGGGTTATTGATGTAGTCGATCCTGCGGAATTTTGGTCGACGGATCTTGAGCTCCCGTCGGTCGTCAAGTCATCGTCAACTTGCATTCGGTTGATGTCGACTTCGGCTGTCGATTGTCCACTGCAACTTGGTGATCATAGGTCTGTTTGTTCAATTTATCCTAAAGCTGTATTTGGCAGGGGGGGGTGCTCCTTCATGTGTCGGTAAGAGCAAGTGGATACTCCGAAGGGAGGGTGCTGCTTGAAACGTCACCCAATTTCCTTCGAGCGGTCAACGTATAATAAGGTGTCGACCGGTGTATGTTTCATCGCCTAGTCGGCTCCAGATACTGAAGTCACCAGCTTGTAGTTGGAGGTCATCTTCGACAATAGTCTGTATTCTACTACGTGGATTTGTTGGGGAAAGGGTTATTCCGTCGTTGGGAGCTGTTATTTGGAGAGATTCTGGCTGCTCTATCCACACTTCTTCCTCCTTAGGGGATACCTCTTTCTCTATGCCCTCTTCATGTCGTTCATGACCCGAATCTGGTGGATTCTCTTCGCGACCGTCCTTCCTAGGGTTTTGTTCATTGTGCATCCCTGCGGCTCTTCACGTCTTGCTTCCCTTCTCTTCTGTATTTCGTCCCTTTCTTGTTTCTGAATGTCCGACATACTTTCGTACAATGCTATTTTCTTGAGGTCCTCTTTGGTCGAATTTTCATTACTAGCGACGGATATCAGGTTTAGAACGACTAGGATCCATTATGCTCTACCTCCGACACATGACCAGCTACCCCCCCATAGCCTACTCGACGCTTTTAGAAAGCCCGGATAGTTCGATTTACTTGCTCAAAAAGTATTCCCACTCTCTTTCTGCATTGAATTTCTCCCACTTCATCTGCTTCTCCTCCCAGTTGGTATTTGGTGGCTGTTCGCACAGTGGTGGACGAGGTTCAACGATGTGGCCTTCTCTATTCTCTATCAAGAATTTGAACGGCAAGGTCGGTAGGGAACACAAAAATTGTTCAGTCAAGTTTGTGTAAAATTTTTCTTTGACAGTTTCCATAGAAGTTCTGTCTTCGACTGCTTGCTCCTCACAGAAGTCGTCGACGATTTTCTCAAACCACTCCGACAAATTTGTTCGACCTCCTCGGATCAGTTTTTCTAACAACTGTTGTTCTTTAGTTTCATCCGGCTTTCTCATCTAGAAGTTGCTTCAAGAGTTGTGGCACTAGTTCGACAAATTTTTCATGCATCTCTGTGAAAAATCTTGCTTTGGCTTCAGCGATTGTTAATATGTTCCTTCTTGCGTAATTTTGCAAGTAGTTCACAATTTTACGGTCCCACCCGTCCTTAATCTCCTGCTCTGGTATCATATGTGAGCATATATTTTAGAAATGTACTACCGGAAACAGAACCAATGTTGTAATCTCACAGATCACATAAGGTTACCAATAAAACATACTAAAACATATATATCTATAAATTAGAAACGGGGAGACAAGAACATATAAGAAAACAGATTATATTATTGCAATGAGTTCATACAAGGCAGAGAACTGAACTGAGTTCTCATTTGGCTCAACAGCCTAATATATACAATTTACAAACAGTTACAAAATAACTACCTATTGGTTTGGTGAACCGACATGACTTTTAGTTAGCCGACTTAATCTTCTAGTTTAGTCGGTCGACCGACTTAGTCGGCTAATCAACTAAGTCGGCTCATCAACTTAGTCGGCTCATCGACTTAGTCAGCTCATCGACTAAGTCGGTCTTCGTTCCAGTCGACTTATGTCGAATTGCTCCTTCCTACATCTTGTTATATATCTTTCAGTGATCCCTCTTTAGAAACAGAGAAACCATCTCCTTTTCCTAAAGTGGTTTTTTTGTTACCTCAAGGTTCTCCTTCCATAACCTTGGGTGTGATTCTGAGTGCTAACACCTCTCCTCCATATGGGATGTCTCTTCTCTCTCTAGCACAACTGCTTGAGTGTTCTGCCTGTCCAAATGAGGGAGGTTCCTCTCCTATTTATATAGATCAGCTAAGAGGCCTAATAACCCAACTTGGTCGACTTCTCCTTGATGCTAGGCACAAATTTCCTTAGAATACTCAAATCTAAATTTTAACAATATTTTAGTGGGTACTACTGACTTGACTTACAACATAGGATTTACCTCAAGACTTTACATGACCAATTACATAAATGAGATCCCTAACCAAAGGAACACCATCTCTGAAAGTGGTAATAACAATAGTAATACATAATAGAGTATCTTCCGCAGTTACATTTCTTTAACACTCCCTCTTAAAAAGGAAGGTATTCTACAATACAACAACACGTATGTACAACTGACTGATGAATCTATATGTCATAGGAAGTTTTCACAATTACATCAACGTCATCATAATATTTGGAACATCATCATCACTTACATCTCTATCATCTAGTATCATCTCTAGCAACATCGCGTCTGGCATCATATCGAGAATCATCATCTATGGAATCATCTAGAGCATCATCATCTCTTGAATATCATCTTTGGCATCATCTAGAGCATCATCTTCTCTAGCACCATCTCAATCATCATCTCTGGCATCATCTCGAGCAACATAATCTCTTCCATCATCTCGACCATCTCCTACACTATCAGTATACATAAATAATGAGTGAAATCACCCACAACATATTAAATACTGGAACATAATCATCTGCAACTGAATGCAGGAACACATCGACAAGTAAATTCAGTACCAATCATCATAGGCCATCCTTAGATTGTCAGAGCTAGGACCACTCTCAAGAGAGTTTTCTTGTCCATGAAACCATCCTTAGACAGGACCACTAAATCACCACAAATTTTCCTCAACCTAACAGTGCTGGGACCACTCCTAATAGAGTGTTCTTTTTCACGGAACCATCCTTAGAGAGGACCACTAAATCAACACAAACCCTCCTTAGCCTATCAGTTTTAGGACCACTCTCAATAGAGTGTCCTTGTTTGTTCAACCATCCTCATAGAGGACCACTAAATCAATGTGAATTGTGCTCAACCTATCAGTGCTAGGACCAGTCTCAATAGAGTGTCCTTGTTCATGGAACTGTCCTTAGAGAGGACCACCAATCATCCTCAGCTTATCAATGCTAGGACCACTCTCAATAAAGTATTCTTGTTCATGGAACCGTCCTTATAGAGTACCACTCAATCAACATGGACCGTCCTCATCCTATCAGTTCTAGTACCACTCTCAATAGAGTTTTCTTGTCCAGGAACCATCCTCAAAAGAGGATACTATCATCCACAAGTGAAAATCAGATCTCATCAATATATGTAGGCACACTGGTCTTGCACTGGCACATTACTTCCATCGCATTCTCAATAATAGTCTCATCATCAATCCCTCTTTCCAAGGAGGTCCTTTCAGACTACACCAAGCTTGTCTCGAAAATGTTCAAATTTTACATGAGACAGAGGCTTTGTTAAGACATAAACAACTTGTTCCTCTATAGGAACATATTGGAGCTTCATAGCTCCCCTATGCACCATATCTTGAATGTAGTGATACTTCATATATATATGATTTGACTTATCATGAAACTCCAGGTACTATGTGAGCTTGATGCAACTCCGGTTGTCACAATAGATCTCAGTTGCATCAATCTTAGTATCGAATAATCCTGCCAATAGTTTGTGAAGTCATACTGCTTTGGTATAGGATGAGCATGCTGCAATGTACTTAACCTCGGTTGTACTAAGGGAAACACTTGTTTTATTTCTGCTAATCAATGAGATTACACTTGATCCCAAACTGAAATAACATCCCGGAGTGATATTTCTATCTTCAACACTTCCTACCCAATCTAAATCAGTATAGCTACATAATATGAAGTCACTGTTGGTTGTATATATGATTCTGAAGTCTTATGTACTTTTCAGGTACCTCATCACATGTTTTGTTGAAACTAGATGAACATGTCTGGGGTCCACCATATAATAAATCAAGGGGTTCACAACAAAACATATATATGGTCTTGTATTTCTAAAATACATTAGTGAGACAATAATGTTTCTGTATAATGTGGCATCTACTATTTCTGAAGAATCATCATTTAGTAGCATCAGTTTTTTCACCGTCGTATTGTTAATTGGTTTGAAATCTAACATCCAAAATATCTTCAAAATATCTACTGTGTACTTTCCTTGGTTAAGGAAAATATCAATAGGAAACTGCCATGCTTCAATACCTAGGAACTAGTGCATTGTGCCAAGGCCTTTCATCTCAAATTTTGTTGCAAGTTTCTTCTTACATGCACTAATGAGCATCTCCTTTCCTGTCAATAATAAATTATCTACATACAATAGTAACATCATAATTCTGTCATCTCCAACCTTATAATAAAGGTTGGAATCGACATTACTCTTGGTAAAGCCCAAATTCATTAGGAATCCATCAATACTTCCATACCATGCCCTGGGTGCTTATTTCAACCCATATAGAGCTTTCTGTAGTCTGCATACATATGCTTCCTTTCCATGTGTTTCAAATCCTGGTGGTTCTTCAATATATACTTCTTCTATGAATTCATTTATGAAATCTACTTTCTCATCTATTTGATCTAGCGTCTATTTCATATTGGATACCAAGGCAAGGAGAGTTATGATAGACTTATATCTTGTTACTGGTGCAAACGTTTCTTCATAATCAATTCGTTCCTTTTGTGAAAAAACTCATGCAATAAATATTTCTTTAAACTTTTCAATATTTCCTTCTATTGAATGCTTTGTCTTGAAAATCCATTTTGAAGAAACTACTAATCTGTCCTTTGGTCTTGGCACCACATCCTAAACATCATTCTTTATTATTGACTGGTATTCTTCGATCATGGCCTGCATCCATTCCTCTTATTAGGGGCTTCTTCAAAACATGTGGGTTCTTTATCACCAAGATAGCTCATTAGTTCCACATAGTTTGAATGGATTCTTTGTCTTTTTCTTCCTTTTGGTGTACCATATATTTATGCTTCCTTGATTACATCACGATCCCAAGTTAGTATTCTTTTTGTTGAGATCGTCTTTTTGGGTGTGTCAATAAGCCCTTGAGGTTCTACAACATCATGATCTTCTTGTGTAGGATATTCTTCAATGTCTCTAATTGATGGTCTGTTAACTTATGTGGCTCTAGTAGCCTCCTTCTCTTATTCATGATCCTCATATACAAGTATCTTTATGGTTTTGGTGAAGGTTTCATCTTCATCATCTGTAACATCTCTACTAATATCGATCTAGCGGAATCCTAAAATATAAATTATAAAATATTTTGATTGTTCACTGTATCGAACAAATATTCCCTTCTTTCCTGAAGGGTCCAACTTTGATCTTTTATATTTTGGAACATGTAGGTATAGGGGAAAACCAAATATATTTAGGTGGATTACTTCGGTATTTTCACTAGTGAACATTTCTTCTAGTTTTTTGTTTCGAAGATCACTGTGGGATATTCTATTCTAGACATAGACTGTGGTCCTTGCTGCTTCTGTCCATAGATGCATAGGAAAATATTGGTCATTGATCATTTCTCTAACTACTTCCACGATGGATATATTCTTTATTTCATCTATTGTTATACCAAAATCTCCTCAACCTCATGTTATGGGATAGGAATTCCATTGACTGCTCCAATCCCTCAAATTTTTCCCTAGAAAAATGAAGGAATAAATTAAACCCTTGCAATTTTTCCCTATGTTGAGCTGGTGACGCTCCTCTCCCATTGACAAAAAGAATAACCCAAGTCATCACCACTCTTGATACATGAGTAAGAAGTGGTGCCATCGCTCCTATCCTTACTGCAAGAAGCAGTTCCCCCTTATCACCGCCTGTTTTCTTCATTGGAGGAGTGATGCTCGAGTTTTCAAGGAAAAAAGAGAAGCTTCGAGAGGATTCTCGAAGCTGACCTCTATGGAGCCTCATCATCCTTTTTAGGATCTTATCTCCACCTCACTGATGAGATCTTCAACGATACCTATCCTCCCATGCCTTTAAATACTGGCTCATCCCCCATGGGAAAAAGGAGTCAGAATTGTGTTGCATACCCAAACTCTATCAAAATCATTCTTGAGTCTTTGGAGGCAAGGTGAAGTTAGAGGCAAGGATCCATTGGAAGGAACTCTCAACACCAAGGCATGAAGGTTGTAGTCTCTCCAATCATTTATTAATAAATAATGTCTTTTCTTTCCCATATTTACTGTTTTATATGTATGTATTGCTTGATTCCTTGGTCATAGGCATAGATCTAGTTGATTATATTGTATCCTATCATGTTTTATTTTTTGTCTTCCATATTTTACAGGTTCTTCTACAATAAGCTTAAAGGATAGCGAATACAACCTTTGATAAAAGTATCATGGCATTTCATTTAATTGATTAACCAGATCTAGGGAGAGTCTAGCATTTTGTGTTTGTGTTTTGTTCTAGACCTGAACCATTCAGAGATATGGAACCAACTCTTGTCTGCAGGAGGTGTGTATTTCCAGCTAATAGCTACTCCATTTTGTTGTGGATTATGGGGTGTGGTAATCTCCCTCTAAATCCCAACTTCTCTGCAGAAGTCCTTGAATTCATTTGAAGTGAATTCTCCTCCATTATCTAATCTTAATATCTTGATCTTCTTTCCAAATAGATTCTCCACAAGAAACTTAAATTCCTTGAATTTTCCAAATACTTCAACTTTTCCTTTTAAGAAGTTATTCCAAGTCTTACAATATTAATCATTAATAAAGGAGACATAATATACATACCTACTAAAGGAAGTGGTTGACATCGGTCCGCACCCATATGAGTGTACAATGTCCAAGATACCCATTGCTTTGTTGTTACTTCTAGGAAATGGATTCTTGGTGTTCTTTCCTTAAGCACATATGTTACATACTCCTTCATGGTCAATCTCGATCTATGGTAGACATGTGACTACCTTGCTTGCAATTAGTAATTCTTTGTATTTTACATGAGCAAGTATTCTATGCCATAGTTCACATGGACTGATAGTATTAGTTGTAAGAGCTGAATATGTGTGCCCTTTCTATTTGTAGTGTCCTCCTTCTTTGACACCGATTACAATAGCATCATTTATTGTTTTCCCCTTCAGCCACATAAGGACTTCACCGTCTACAAAAGAAACTCTAAACCCTTTCTTATCTAGAGCCAAGATGGAAAGAATATTATTCCTTAAACCTGAAACATATAAGACTTCTTTTATCTTCATGATATTTCCAGTTCTTAATTTGTAATATGATTCTCCCATTATTTTTATGGGGTATTGATAGTCATCTCCAATTTGTACCTTGTGAGAATAATCTTTCAGAGTAAGACAAGAGAGTGAATCCTTATGTCCTGTCATATGTTTGGAAGCACCATTTTCTATAATCCAAGGGTCACTTCCATGCGTGATTGCTCCTATGAGATCTAAAATCAGGACATACTCTTCACTAGAGTGTTCATTTTATGTGATCCTGTTGTTGTCTGATTTATTCTCTTAAGTTGCATGAGCATGGTACTTCTAGTTCTTCTTCTCGGGCCGATATTTGTTAAGAGGAAAGTATCTATAAATGTGTCCCATCTTATGACATGAGTAACATTAAAAAGATGTGTAATCCATTCTCATTTTCTTCTTGGAGTTTGGTGATATTTTGGGAGATAAACCTTGATTCTTCCTCTTGAATATACCATCCTTGGTGTTTGTAGCTAGATCCTGATCTTCATTTTCATTTAGCTTCTCTTATATATTCATTTTCCTTCCTTCTTCTTGTACATATTATTCCCGTAGTTTGCTGAAATTGGTTAGTTTTCTTCTAGGACATATTCCTCTAATGAAGGAATCCCATTCTCTAGGGAGACCATTCAAAGTGGTCATCACCACTTCTTCTTATTTAGCCATATCACCATTGGCTTCCAATTGTTCTTTCATCTAAGATACTCTAGAGAAATATGTTTGTATGGTTTTTTTGTTATGTATCTTCACACCCTTGAGTTTGTTACTCAAGTTCATTATTTTGTTGATGTTCTTACCTTCAAAGATATTAGTTAATGCATCAAACATTTATTTAGGAGTGTTATTTGAATATACCTGGGAGATCAAATGATCCTTGATAGATTTAGTTGTGATCCTTTTCACTTTGATCATATCCTTTTTTTGTTTGGCCTTTTCCCCTTCTTCTTCTGGTTCCTTGACATTTTCCTTGATAAATCCATCTAGGTCATGTTCTTCAAGGATGAGCATGATCATGTACTTATGTGCTCTGAATTTATCTACTCCCTCAATCTTTTCATCAAAATTGGTGTTTTTGTCATTTTTAATGAAAGAGAACCTCAAATGGAAATAGAGGAGATAATGCTTACCCGTTTGATGACCTTTTCTAGAACCACCTTCAGGATGACCTAGGGTTTGGCTAGGAAATCCTAAGTTTCCAACTGTGATCACTTGTAAATATATGATGAGAAAACAATTTTCCTCCCCAAGGAGAGATAGACAATATATTTTTTGGGGGGGTTCTAAGGATAGAACCTTGAAAAATAAAATTCCCTAGTTTCTCATGGAAATAGTGTTAGGTAAAAAAGTGAAAATCCTCATAATGAAAAACTGCTTCGTCCAAAATATGTTCCCTCCTAGGGCGAGTTGACTGGACCTTATTTTTTAGTTGATCTATGGAGGGAGGTATCCAAAATAGTAAACCCTATCTTGTCTTATTTTCGGATGAGTTGTTGCGCAATGTCTTATTTTAAGTTACCTCTGATACCATGCTAAGATTTTAAAAGTTGTTAAAACAAAAATATCTCTCAAAGAATAACAAGCACAACAAAACAAAGGAGAACATAAATATTTATCCTCAGAAACACTCATAGGGGAAAAACCATAAAAAAATCCTCTATATAGAATACACCCAAGAATAGTGTAAGATCTAATAACAAGACTATATTGCTTCCTCTCCTCCAGATGGACTATCTCTTCTCTCTCTAGCGCAACTACTTGAGTGTTATACTTTCCCAAATGAGGGAGGTGCCTCTCCTATTTATACAGATTAGTTGAGAGGACTAATAACCCAATTGAGCCGACTTCTCCTTGTTTTCGAGGCCAACTTTCCTTGGAAGACTCAAAAATACATTTTAATAATACTTCAGTGGGTACTACTGACCCAGATTACAAGGAATATTTTACCTCAAGACTTTACATGACCAATTACATCAATGACATCCCTAACTAGAGGAACAACATCTCTAAAAGGGATAATAACAATAATAATAAAAAATAGAATATCTTCTACATTTACATTTCTTTAACATGAGGATCCTATGCTTCCTTAAATTTAACACATTAGTACCATGATCAACAATGGTATCACTTCCAATCACAATTTGAGGTTACGCTCCAAATATACATACAACATAATGTTCCAAATCTCTCTACATGTGTTGGTGGTTATACCAAATAACAAAACTATTTCCACCCCCACAGAAATTTACAATCAATTGAGGCCATCTATTTCCACATGGTCCATATTAAAAATATTAATGGCAAACATCAAAGAAATTGATTATACCACATACTCTTAAATGGACAAATCATTTTTAATATTGAAAGGAGGAAGGGAAATCAGTTAACATGGTTTGACATGAATCAATTTATTGCATGACTGTGTAGTCAATAAGAGTGCCAAAATTAGTGGTCCCATTGGAATAAAAACCTCCAAAACAACTAGGGACCTCATAGCCCCCCTCACCTGATAAATAAGACACTACGAAGCTGAAAACATAGTGAGCCATATCAGTGGAATAAAAAACATAATGGGGTGGATCAGGAGGCATGGATCAAAGGAATAAAATAATATGGAGACATGGAAATCAAAACTATTTTTTGCATTAACACGATGAGTCGCAAGTTTTCCCAAACAACATAGAGAATCAAATACGCCAATAATCATGCCAACTCAGATAGGGGATATCTACCATGCATACAAGGAAAAGGATTATAAAAGGGAGCATAAATTTTAGAATAGAGGAGAGAATTTTTCATTTCTCAAGTAATTAAATGGGATCAACAAATTTAACATCGTCTCTTTTTTCTTATTATGATTATTTTCCCCCTTGTAAACGTTATCTAAAGTCATTATTGATAATAAACAAAATACCAATATACCTTGGAAAGAGATCAAAGGGTCCCTCTTGGTTTCATTCTATTGTATTTAAGAACAATTATGATTTTGTTGAATAAATTAGCGAGAGGTATATTTGCCGCCATATTGAGGAAATAAAATCACATGCGTGTTATAATGGTTTCTTTTCATGGATGTATGTCTTCCAAATCATTGAATGAATTAATGGATCTATGTTTATCTTGCGCATTTGATTTTATTTCTATTACAAACATGCTCTATATAGAATATATGATTATCTCTCTTCTATAGGATGTGTTTGTAATCTTACATCTCTCTTCTAGTGATGGAACTATGATTAAGGTGCACTGGAAGTATCAATTTTGTTATAATTCTTGTTGTATGCACGATGTTATGTCCTACCACCTTTCGAATAAAAATATTTTAAAATAGTATAGGCTAATTCCATGCACTATTGATCGCTTTTTTGGACCTAGTCAATAGAGATTAAAGAAATAAAGGATTTACTAGGGTGACATACTAGGATATCTTCCTTGAAAACAAGGGTTTCCTTTCTTGACGTAGGATCTAGTGTTAGTTTGATCCACCCAACAGTTGGCATTGTTTGTCAGAGATGACGGATGCCAACATCAAATTCTCCAAGTTCCACACCTTGACACAGCGTCGATAGGTTCAACCTTGACTTGGACAAGTTACGAACCTCGACACGACATCGACAGTTTCAATATCGACTTCGACCAATTCAGCATATTGACATGCATCGTCGACACTAGCAAACGACTACGATATATTGTCTCACTATCTTCCAGTCATCTGTGATGGTTGAAATTCTGGAACCAATCCAATTTCTCTTGTAATTGAACGTAACAGGAAGAAAACCCAAGCGTTCTCAACACTCTATTTAAGCATTCACATTATTGTAAAATACAAAAACAGTAATGAGGAAGTAATAAAGTAACAGATATTGGTTCGAATTCTTGCATATTGTCTGTGTGTGTATGTTTTTTTGTGTAGTGTATTTTCTTCTTTTCTTAGTATTAATATTCTTCCACCATAACAGTACTCAATTCATACAATCAAAATATTATCTCCATCGTGCACCTGGGGCACTCAGATCATTGGTATCAGAGCTTGTTTGTGCTTGATTTGTGTGTAGACACTTCTATCGAGGTTATCTGACTTATTCATATTCAAACATGGTCACAAAATCAGCAAACCAAGCAAACAGTACCCTTGAATTCAGAGTATCTATCTACACACACCACTAAACTGAATATGGCCAGAGAAATAGAAAATATACATGTAACTGATGAGATAGAGCAACTCATAGAGAAAGAACTGTCTTGATAGAAAACTAAAATGTTCACCCAGTTCAATGAGATTCTCATGAAATTTGCCTCGACATCAGAAGGATTATCGATAATATCCAACTCCAACAAAATCATTCCGTTCAAGGTTCAAATGAACTTAGACATATCGAATCTAGAAGCAAATGCTGACGTAGAATCCATAGACAATTGGGTACACCAACTGGAATCATATTACTCTATGAACCAACTCTTAGAAGCTTAAAATATCACCATTGCATCCCTAAATATGTTGACCTTTGTGCACTGTTGGTGGGAGAACCTATCGACAAAGGTGGAGAAAGACGGAGACCCCATAGATACATGGGAGAAATTTTTTGAGTACGTATGCAAGGAGTTCTACCTACCCAAGTAAATTAAACAATAGTATAAGAAGTGGCAGCAACTAAGGAAATGGAAATACCATTCCGTGCAGAGTGACACCAATGAGTTCTATCAACCCATGGCAAGAATTAGCATTCAAGAAGAATATAAATTTCTTATTTTGCAATACCTCAATGGATTGTCCCCGTACATTCAACCAGAGATGGAGTTTCTAACTATCAGTATGCTTGCAGATGAATTCCACTATGCCAGTAAGCTTGAAGCCAAACAAAAAAGAAAATAATGCTTCAAAACCAAGATGATAGGTCGAACATCCAAGAAGAATTCACCAACTGACTCTGACAAGTTAAGACACCATTCCCAATCAACCCTACCAAAGCAATACCATGGAGAAAAGCACTCTAAAAAAAAAGAGGGAATGTAGCAAACAAGCCCCTGCCAGGAAATGTTGGATTACCACCATCATGGCATGATACGTCTAAATCCAAGGCTCGGAAGACATTTTTTGGAAAAATTGTCTACTTCTAAATTGTCTGACAAAAACCTGGTAGAATATGACCCAGAAGCATCGACCCTTTTGACATCGACCACTCCAAAATACTCGACTACCATCAACGAGGAGGGATGACAACGGGTGTTCCATACACAGATATGGGTTCAAAGAAATACATTTCATTTTATTGTGGAAAATGGAATCCATAAGATATTTTTTTATGAGTATATCATGAACAAAATAGGTCTTCTCAGCACTCCACATACTCATCCTTATGATATCGGTTGGATGAAGGATGGATAGGAACTGAGGATCACCCAATAATGCAAACTCACCTACTTCATTAAACATTTTGAAGATGAAGTAATCTCTGATGTGCATCTCTTTCCATATATGATGCCTTGTTTGGGAAATCTCACCTATGGTATCAACATGGGAGTTATCAGTCACGGCCTCAGAAAGTGATTGTAAAAATACAAAAAAACGGTATGGTGTACCAGAGCGACGACTGAAACAAATGGTTGCAATGATATCTGTTAAATTGAAAAATAATCTCATAAACCATGCACATAGATTTGGATTGATCATGATTAAGCCCCAACATTCCAGGAATACTGCAGAAACTAGTCGACTCACCACCTAGTGCATCTCCTGACGGCCACAACATATCGACAATGTTCTTGATGAATAACAAAATGTATTTCAAGATCCATATGGAGTACCTCTACATTTCTAGGTAAAAAACTCCATTGAACTTGTTCCCTGTTGTTCATTACCTAATGCATTTGTTTCCAAAAGATCCATTATCAATAATGAAGAGATTCACAAATAGATTCAACATTTGATCAACAAAGGTCACATATGACCCAACTTCTCTCATTGTGGAAGTCCAGTCATGCTCATTCCAAAGAAAGACTTGACTTTGTGCATGTGCAACGACTTTCGGGATCTTAACAAGATTTCGATAAAGAATAGATGCCCTCTTCCAAGGATAGATGAATGAATCATCTGTAAGAAATGTGCTAAATTATTTACTAAGCTCAACCTAAAGTCGAGATATAATAAAATTCTGATCGAGCCCACCGATGTATGGAAAATTGCTTTCAAAAACAAGGAAGGATTGTTTTAATGGTTAGGCATGAATTTCTTCTCAACCAATGCACCTGTGACCTTCATGTGATATATGGATGACATTCTTTGAATTTTGATCAACAAGTGTGTCACTGTCTACCTAGACAATATCTTGATTTTCAGTCGATCATGGGAAGAACATGTCTGACAATTTCGACAAGTCCTTGACACTATTCAACAACATCGACTGAACATGGAAACATGCTCATTTGCGATGAACATCATCAAATATTTGGGGTATGTAATCGACTCTATAGGAATTCATGTCGATCCAGAAAAAGTACAAATTTTTACAGATTGGCCCATTCCTCAAAACATTCATGAACTAAGAATTCTTCTTGGTTTGGAGAAATTTTATAGACAATTCATACTCCACTTTAGTCATGTACCCTGGTGTTATCTAGTCAAATGGCACTTCTCCATTCGAGGACTGACACTCACTATGTCCGTACACAAAAGGACAAAGTGGATTTAAGTGCCCAAAACCCTATAGATGTGCATGTTCCTTAATACATCTTCATCTTGCCAGTCTTTCCTATGTTTTATATCAAAATTAAGGTGCATTCGCGACTATTTCCATTGCAACCCACGATCAATTCCCAGGTATCCATATATACAACCCACGATTACATGATCATAGTTTGCATTCACGGGTTTCCTTTATAAAATTCGTGAGTCACTCATGACTTGCAAGTATTAATAGACGTGATTACTCTAAGACAAAAAATAAAAAATAAAAACAAGTTTAGTTAAGGACAGTTGGGATCATAATCATAACATTCCCAACTTCCTCAACCATCTCAAACTTTGTAACTCCTCTCATTCATCAAGTATAAATAGAGGGTAGTGGTTGAGGACTTGTATTATATATTGGTTGTAATCTTTCATCACTTCTTATCAATAAAAGAGAGACTTTATTCCAAATTGGTGCACTAGTATTCTTATATGTTATGATTTCTGAATTATCTTGTTATCTTATTCCAATCATAATATTTCATGGATCTATATATAACATCCAAGATGTTGCATGAAGGTGTCTATCTCTTTGGAAGATGTCAAGATTCCTAGAAGTTGTTGAAGCATTTGGATAAAAGGAGAAAGCTAAGACCAGCCTTCATAAACAAGGTACATTAACTTTATTTCCTATTTCTCTATCAAATTCTGAAATAGTTGAATGTCTGCAAGTTTATTTTTGGTATGTTGGTGACCCCAAACCCTCAGGTCATAAGGTGGAATTTCCCTGAACAACGGAACTAGTGACTCCACTGGGGAGTCTAACTTGTTTTTGGTCGGTTCCATAGGTTTCCTTTCTAATTTTCTCTTTTTGATCATGTAAGTGTTTTGCTTAATTTTTTCCCTCATTTTTTAGTGTAGAAGGTTCGGGATCCTTCAGTCATTTCTTTTTCTTTATGAAAAAATTTCACTGTATATGCGGGTTGCTAATATATATAGTCATGAGTGCCCTGCTGTACTCATGGCTTGATTGTATATATATTCTTGAATGGTTTGCAGGTTGTCTTGGTGACAATCATGATTTCTTGTAGGTATGGGTCAAACTGTTAGGGTTTTGCTTGTTCTTTTCCTTCTGACTTCGTAGGTGTCTGTAAGGGTTCTTCTTTAGCTTAGCATTGTTGCTATGGGCATGTGAATTTCACATTTGATTGTTAATTCAAGTGTTTTTAAGTAAGTTGGGTATAATTCTTCTTTTGTGAATGTCATGTCCCCTCCCATCCACCAGAGAGAGAATGCAACCATAACCGCTCGCTCTGATTGTTGCAGGAGCATCCAACTTGAATTTCATTGAATTCTGTATGGATTTTGATGGATTCCTGATTTGTTTAGAAATCTATAGAGGCATGAATTCATCTTATGTTCACTCTATTCAAGACGGAGTATAAATTATCTAACTTCCTAATAGCAGAGAATCGATCCTGTCAGTGATCAAGTCGATGATCTACGAAGAACATCTCAAAGGAGATCGAATGGCGGAGAAAGATCACGAAAAAAATCAATGGTCACAATCTATTCTACATCCAGGAGCATATCAATGACTGAGAATCAACCTGCAAAAATCAACGGTGCGGAAATCTTGAGTTTACAGAATCGGGGAAATATAGAAATTGCGGTCCCGCATCACGCATCCCACATGTGGAATAGACCATTGAGAAAATAATCAGTTGTGGAAATAAAGATTCTAAATCTGCATCCCACATGTGGAAAGGAGAGTTGCAGAAGGAAATATGTGGGGAATAGAATTTACAAAAGGATGTTTCTGCATCCCGCATCCCCCAAGTTGTGGAAAGAAGAGTTGTGGAAGGAAATCCAACCTGTTAATAGAATTCTTGGAAAGATTTGATCATTCAGGCCATCACCAATCCGGTAATCTAAGCCCCATGACATAATTTAAAAATGCATTGAAAGAAAACATACACACATGCATACAATTGCAATTATACAACGGAAGCAATTCATCAATTCAACACATTAGTCATGTTCATCATATTTCATTAAGCAAATACAATTACAGAGATTAACATGGAGATACTTACTTTGAAATAACTTTGTTCCGCAACCAGCTATGTCGCTACAACGTTCCACCTAACCAGAGGTCAGTGCACTCATCAATCTCTCAACAACACTACCACCACCGACATGGGAATGATTCCCACAAGGAATAAGGAACACTATCAGGCTCACACATAGCCAAGAATACAACAAAACTCAACCAATCCAACACAGTTGGGTTTATCAGGATGTGATGAGATCCCAAACTTTAGTGTTTCCCTCAATCCCAAACTGTGAAGCAAGAACATTAGTCCAGACATCAAATTTATATATGAAAATCCAACACTGCTTCTACCCTTTAGTCAAAAAGTGGTACCTTCTTCAGCAACACTTGTAATATGTTGGCAATAAGCAGTGGCACCACTTTTATCCTTTAAACAATTGGAAGTTCTTCCTAAAAAAACTCTGTCATGGTGAACAAGAAGCGGTGCCCTTGGTAAAAACAAAAAAAGATAGGTTCTCATGAAGCTTCTTCAAACGTGGCACCCTTATCCCTGATCACTAGGGTCAGTTGGGCTCGAGATTCATCTGTGTAGGATTTCCTAGCCACCTCACCCACCAATTTCTCAACCATCCCTATCCATTCCAAGTTTATAAAAGTAGGCTCAATCTCCATGGTTTAGGAGAGAGTAATGTTATGTCTTTTCTTTGATATTTTGGCCTAAGTCATTCAAGAGAGAATGAGGGAGCAAGTTGGAGCTGTTGGGGACAAGATGTTAGTTTTGTGAAAGAGCATATCAACACTAAGGCATAGGTTGTAAGCTCTTTCTTCATTTTATTAATGTAAATTTGGTTCCTTTCCCATATACTTGTTATGTTATAATCTCGCATGTTATTTTCAGATTCCTTAGTCACTGACATAGATCTATAGATTATGTTCTAGTATCTTTGATCTCTTGTGTGTTTGATGTGTTTATGCAAGTATTTCCTTGGAGACCTTTTGTCATAAGAGAAGAACCACATCACTCCAACAAAGTTTGTATTCTGGGAGTTTATAGCTTCTAGGGAAAGTCTTCCAACCTTATCATGAACTATTTGTTCTGGATCTGAACTTTCAGATGAGAGGAACAACTTCTATCTACGGAAGGTGTAAAATTCCTAGAAAAAAATATGGAGACTCTGCTGGGGAAGAGCTTCAGCTGATTTGATCTTCCTTAGTCTTTTCAAAACACTTGTATGAAATCCAAGCTCTCGTTCTCTATCAGTTCAATCAGATCCACTAGCTTATCTAGTGGTTGTTGGTTTGGTATCTTCAGATCTATTTCGATCTAAGTTTTATAACTTTCTGTGCTCTTAAATATGTTTATTTATGATTTTGATGCTAGCTGCACATTGATTTGACTTTGCTTTTTCGCCATTCTTTTTTTTTGGACATCTATAGGAAATTGTGTATGAAGAGTAGGCAATAAGCGGTGCCACCGCCTAAAATCAGTTAGTAGGTAGTGGTGCCAATGCCTGTATGCAGAAATCAAGATGCAGTGCGTGAGTAGAACCGCTCTGTCAGTGACCCTATGGAAGCGGTTCCTAGTAGGTATTTCCAGACTTGTTTTTTCAAAGTTTTTTGCAAAAATTTTGGTTGTGTTTCTTTGATTTTTGCATGTTTGGGTTGGTATTGAAGAGATTTGAGTGCTTGAGTGTTAAATTTGATGTGGTAAAAGGCTTGTTTTGTTGAAATCAAAGAGCTAGGATAGATTCATCTTTCCATTTGCTTGTATGCTTGGTTTTGAAGTTTTTCAAAAGGAATGTCTTTGAGAGCTTAGCATTAGTAAGGTATCAATCATATTTCTAGATAAATCTGAAAAGAAAGACTTGCTTGATTGATAGTTTGTTTCATTTTTCATTAAAATTTTATGAAGGACTTCTTTTTGCTTCAAAAAAAGAAATTTTTTTGTTGAGAATTATTGATATCTTTTATTGGAGGATGAATAATTGGACCTTTGATTAGCCTCACCAACTTTCAAATTTCCATCTTTCTTCTCTTTCTTTTACATGTTGATCTCATCAAAAGAAAAATATTAGTTCTTTTAAGCTAGATCTTTCTAGTTTTTAAAGAAAAATTTGAAAAAATGTTGATTATACCTTTGAGTGTGTTTTGTCCTTCTTCTTAGAAAAAGAGATCTTACCCTATTTTGCTTGATTTCAAAATTGGTTTGAATTTTGTTGCTTGTTCTCTTTCTCGGAAAAAGTTTTGTTAAATTAGTGTAGTTGTTTGGGAAAAGTTTTGGTTTCAAATTTAAAATTGAAAAGAAAAATACTCTCTCCTTCCCATAGGTAGGCATGTTTTGAAAAGTAAAGTGAAATTATCAGCATTTCATATTTGCATGGATTTACATTTTTGTCAAAATTTCATGCATTCACCTAACTGCTCAAGATAAAATTAATGATTGTTATAGGTCTAAAATTGTATAGAAATTTGGGTGATAAGTTAGTGAGGTGTTCGGGTGTCATAAAACATAGTATCTAACGTTAATTTTCCTACAATGCAACCCGGGACTCGCGCGGTTCTTCCACATACCGTCGGTATATAAAATGACATTTCACGTGCCCTTGAGGTATATACAAAGGTACTTCATGTACTCGATTGTATATCAGAAGGCCCCTTATGTATGGTTTTGCATTAGACAACACTATTACTGATTTGAAATCCCACGTACCTTGCCTATATCGGGAAACCCTACTAGGATTTCTTATCCAACTGAAAAAAATCCTTTGGTCGTCTTGTTCTAAACAATACACTGAGAACAACACTTGGGGAGAATAATATGCACGTACCTTGAGTATATCCCGATTTGCACCTGCTTGACAATCCTGGTGAGATACCAACTATTTTGAGCTCATCCTATCACTTAAGTTTTCTTGTGGCCTATAGCTTGTGTAGGAGAAGGATTTATGTGATTTTTTCTTAGTTTTGAAACCCTAGGTTAGGCTTAGTGACTGATACAATCTGGCTGAGTTTTAGTTGAGATGATCCAGAAGGAATCAGATCTTACCACCTGACTTTCCTCCTGCTACATTGGAAGGTCCCATGGAAGCCACAGACCAAGGTGCCACCACTGACTCCCATGTGGAAGGAATTCTAGTTGTGGAAAGTGGAGATCAATTCACTTCTTACGTTAATCCCTTGTCCCAACAGCCTCCTATGGCTGATACTTCATTTCATCCTCCTATGGAAGGTTATTGGAAAAAAAACCACCAACAAAATCCTCATTGATAGGGGTTCTCACTCTGTCGATTCCCAAGCAGCGTGATCTCCCTGAGCACTGGCCCATACAGATTTACCCTACCCAACAACATTTGTAGAGTGGATGAAGTCTCACCCAAGATGTTCAAGGGAGAGCTGTCGAAATGGAGTTTCCAGTAGTAGGAAGGGAATATATGGAATTCGCGACCTCAATAGCATAACTATGATATTACAATAATGAGACAGTCCTCACGATTCATCTTCACAACTACAGATCTAATAGATTGCATCATTCATTCATCGCAGCAGTTTTATCGCAGCAATATCATTCATAAAACAACTTCAATCATCATTATGATAGAAGTGGGATAGAATGCATCATCAGTTTATTAGAGAAACATCAGTAAATCATAACAAATTCAACACACTTCTCATTGATATTGCAGCAAAGAAAAAAGGAAAATAAAAGACAATATTTATGAAACAACCGTCATGTCATATTAATTCTACAATCGATCCAAAATAGATAATTATTCTCCATGGTAGGAGACCAGTTACATCCCAAAATTGAGTATCTGATACAGACATATCACATATTGTTCAAAACAGAAGACTCGTCAAGACATTAGATACATCGCAACAGATCTCCTCCTTCATACAATTGTGTCCTTACAATTGCAAAACTAGCTCTATATATAGGCTTGCACCTTTACATCAAAGGTCCACTTCTAACTAACTTCTAACCACTAATGATCTGTGTCCACAAAACATGATTAATTAACACGTTAAATATTCAAAAATGGTTATCTTTCCACCCATTGCGCTGATCTGGCCTTGCATGGTGTCGCGTGAGCTTGCACAGTTGCCACGACGCTGTGCAACTCACTTACCCAAAACCCCTACCAACAAGCCCCCAACACAATCTTGTGGCTCGTCCTCAAGCCGAGTCAAGTTGACAGGGTATATGCTAATGTCTTGGCCTTGAAATATTCAAAATACTGGGAGATATCTCGAACCTGGAACTAGAATTTTTTGGCCATGCTTTGACAGTTGAGAAAATTCTGCTGCATAGGGTGCGCTTCCCCAGCCTTTCTATCGACCATCTTTCAAATTTATTACACCACCTGCAGTGTTACAATTTCCTTGACAGCCAGGTTCCTGCCAACTTCTTGAAACTCATCCAACTGGGCACAGTGTTTTTGTTGGCGTTCCTGGGCATGGGAAGATCTTTGCTATAGGTTTTATGGAGAAAAATTCCTATGGCTTGGGGTATACCGCAATAGACAGAGTAACTATAGAAATCAATCCTTTCCCAATATGCAAGAGAAATAAAACATATAACACTAAAGGATATTGAAACATACCTTATTCCAGATGGTTGATGGAGATCCCCGTTGAGCTTTTTCCAATCCCGCTTGTGTTAACAATTTTCTCTCTCAACAACAACAAACAAGACAAGCATGCTATATAATGGTGTTATACCTACTCTAGAATATATAATCAATAATTTATAAGCAATTAAAATCATCCATGGATTCAATATTCATTTAAATGCACATCATTGGATAGGAGAAGATATTTCTATTAATATAAATCAGAGATTACATGAATAACAACCTCTGTCGACATGTCTGTGAACCAAAGAAACTGAGTCCTCCACCTAGGCCTCCACCACCTCAATCCTCCATCTCTCAATATCAAGCTCACAAGAAAAGGAAAGCTTGGGAAGAACACCAAGTGCTCCAAGGGACAAACGGATGCAGACTCAAGTATAAGTTACGGCAACAATGGACTATAGTTTTCTTGCTCTTCAATTCCCCCCCTTTTTCAATGTATCCAAAGGGTTCCTTATATAGTGCTTCAATGGCTTAATGGAAGGTCAAATTTGAGCGATCTCAAGGCATATGGAAGGCCAAGAGACAAGTGACTTGAATCCACATCAAGGAAAACTCCAAAAATCTTTGGCCTTTTGCACACAAACCAATGTACGCAGGTTTAAGGGTTATATCCGCATATATACATGAGAAAGGGTTAAAAAGTCATGTATGGAAAATAACATGTGTTTTTAGGGATGATCATGGAAACATCAAAGGTACAAAAATAGTCCATGGAGTCCAAAGAGTCTGCAGAGGGATAGGTAAGGCCATAAATGTGTGATCTACCATGTGTGGTAAAATCAGTTGTAACAGATGCCCCCTAATGTGTGAGGTCAGAGGGGTGATACGATGGCCGAAATACATTATAAGTCCATCCCAGAAGTGGAGTGATGAAGAAAAAGGTGGAAGAACCAGCAATCCTATAATAGAGTACAAATATCTATGCATATTATTGCAAGTACATACAGCAATCTCAGATACATAAGAGTACAATGGCCATGAATAGGCATGATACAAAATATGACATGTGTAGTCATCACCATGTACAATATAGATAGATCAGAATCTCCATGATGAAGATATACAAAGGATCATGATCTCCATGAAATCTGAATATATACAATGGATCAAGATCTCCATAATGGCTGAAGATATCTGACATACACTGGAATCAAGTCACAAGAGCTGAAATCTCATGAACACTGGCACGATCAAAGAGGTAGTGTATATGAAATGCCACCAATCTGGAAAGTATGCTACACAAACCGTGACGAGTACATGTCCTACTATGTTAATAGAGGTGTTGAGGTCGAACATAGTAGTCCATCATCTAATTACCGGTCATTGATGTATACCGTTAATAGACGCGAGATCAACCACTGATAATGAAAATGGGAATCAAGGTACTAGAGTGCAATATAACAAGTGTGAATAACTGTGTTGAGTTCTAACACTTGAAAGAATCCATCAATCAAGGGACATTGATGTATTCCCAAAACTGTCAATGGCAAGAGAACCTGTCAGTGATGACTACAAGTCTCAAGGCACTCAAAATTACTCTAGACTCCTATTCCAGAATAAATGATATGAAGTTGATGGGATGAAATCCTCTGGAAGGAGGGAAATAAGGCATCCTCCATCATCCAACACGAGGTACTCAGCAAATTTGTATAATGTGGAAGGACTCAATCATAATGTGCATGAACTAGTAATATTATCGGGAATGGCCGACATGCAAAGTCAAGAAAACTGAGGAATGGCTGACTCTGGCTTTAACTTCCTTCAAACAAGAGCATAAAGGTGAATGGTGACTGAATGAAGGTAGCATACACTCAATATAAAAAAACTGGGACATCTTTGCAATGCAGGAGGCATCAACAGAGGCTCCATAGGGACTAGAAGCTTAACCAATTGGTAGAGATAAACTCAGAGAAACAAGTACATCTCCTAAATTCAAACTATTAACCCAACCAATGTATGTGATATACAGTGCTATGTTCAAAGGCAACACGACTCAACTACTGCCAAAGATAACATATTTTCCTGTCTGGCTTTTTGGTTTTTTATTTTTTTGGACTTTTTCAAATATTTTGAAAAGCTTGAAAAAGAATAAAATTTCTTTATAGTTACAAACTAGGAGGAGACGAGTGTCAAGGGACAAACAAACTAGTTTCAAGCAGTGGAACATACCTATGCTCAATGCAAGGAAACATGTGTAGGATAATGACACTCGGGGGAACATCCCCTCCCGGTAAAAAATGGGGAATCAAACTACAAAAGATATGTAAAATGGCTCTGCTTGGATGGACATGAGACAAGCTCGGGCTATATGGCTGATAATCAAAGTCAGGGAAACCAGCATAAGGCTCAATAAGGCAAGAAAAACTCATGATAATGCAATTACAACTTGAAATAAGGGATTCCCAGGGAAAAAAATCAGCATAAAGGTTAAGAGGAGTATGAAGCTCTTGCTCAAAGTCATGGCGATACTATACAAAGGACTCCCACAACCTAAAGGAGGCAACGCAGCATGGGCACCAAATGCAACAAGGATCTAACTAGGGCACCCATGTATAGGAAAGCTCTACCATTCACATAGTGTCACTTCTAAAAGTAGCATGAAGTTTGCGTGACACCATGGAATGGGTTCATACCTAAGGTTGAAATGGAACGGTCATAAGGAAATGCATAAGTGCAAGCGCATGTGATATCCTAACATATATGCCAGTTCATACACAATACCTATGATAGGCACGAACGGGTCGAAACCTTGGAGAGAGTGTACAAAAGCTAGACCCTATATGACAACCATATTAGTCCAAAACAACCCAAAATAGTCAATAAAGAATCCAAACTATAGGATATAGGGAGGAATGATCACGACAATGAAACCCAAAGGAAACAATGCGGTGAACAATGGGACATAAAAAGGAAAGTAAGGTGTAGACCCAACGTTCATGCATCCACTACCACCCCCGTGAGGGTGACCATCAGTGTAAATACTAAGAGAAGGGAGTCAACATATTCCACAAATGGAGTATAGGGCAGAATGTGACCACTCCCAAATCTATGAGCACAGTAAGGGGTTGTGATGCCCCCAATTCTGACACTAGGGTCCATACTAGGACCAAGGATGGGTGATAGGATACCGGGGATGACAAAAATAAAAGGACCCAAACTGAAGAGAGCATAAATATACTCAAATAACCACGATCCCAAAGGCCAACTAGCACACAAACAACACACTCCTAAGAAAATCTGCAACCAAAATTCAAGCAAACCAAGGGGAGTATATGTGAGCTCCCAAATGCAGCAGGTATGTCTTTCCAAGGAGAAGCTCGAAACTCCCATACACTACAAGTTGAGGTGCATAACCAATTATAGTCACCCTCAGTTTCAATGCATAAAGCGACTGTGTTTTCCGACCTCTACCTAGTCAGGACACCTACAAAATAACCTCAGCAAGTACCCCCTGTAATACCTAGGTAAGGAAACTAAGGTCGCCCCAATATAGCCAATTCTCAGGCGGACAGTCGTAGGAGAGATCGACCATATGGGTAGGGTAGCAAGGCCCGAAACTCAAAATATTCTGCAGATACAAATATGATCCTAGAAATATCTTCAGTGCTCACAGAAAGTAACCAGGGGTCATCCCAGTCACAATCACATGCAATTCCTCGTGCTTAACTCCCGTGTAAGAGGAGCATCTTGAGAAACACTAATTATACCAAGTATTTCACTATCTCACCTGGACAGACACCTACTTGTTTTATGTTTAGTAGTCTTGTAAAATTAACTCACAATGAACTATTCCAAGACTCAATCCTAATCTTGTAAGTGAACCCTATACACTAAAAATGTGTAGTTCATTTTATTTAAGTGTTGATTTTAGTTGGTTGTGATTACTCAAAGGGAAACGTATGTGCAACTAGTGATATGAAGACTTGGCAGTGAAATAAAAGTGCATACCTAACAAGAAATTCAAATTGCAATCTTGTGGAATGAAAAACAGGGTATGCCACTACATGAGATGAATAAATATATATTCCTTTCCGAATGCCAACAACTCTCATCCAAGCAATCCTTCCTATATGAAATGATAAACACAACTCTCATCCAAACAATCCAATGCAAGTACCTCCTCAAATCCATATCTAACCTGCAACTAAGATTGCAACTACTTTGTATTTTTCAATATAAAAGCATGAAAAATGCAATAAAAGTCATCTAAAACTCTTAGTCTCTGCAGCAAGTATAAAACACAAGCCCAACAAGACACTGAGACAAAAAAGAGTAATGCACTAATGGAAAAACAAAAAGGATAAATGACTAAAACTACTTTCGAAGAAAAATAAATGAAAAGACGGTCTCTGGTCACAAAAGAAGCATCTAATAGACAACATCAGAACCAAGGAAAACCCAACCACACTCACAAACCACCCAGCAACTTCCCACAACATCAAACTCACCAAAAGGGAGGATGTACGTGACTATTTAAAGAACAACTGCATATATACACAACTTTTGGCCAAAAAGATGCATGCATACATGTATTTTGGCCAAAAACTTGCATGTATACGTGAATTTTGGACAAAAATCCGCATATGTACGTGACTTTTGGCCAAAAACATGCATATTCAGAGAAGACAGTGGTAAAAAGCAGGCCAAGGGTCAAACCAATAAAGGGGAGTGTCAATGGATAAACATACTATAAAATGAAGGACAGAAACAAGGAGAAACAAAGAGCAAGTCAAGAATATCAAGCACATTGTGCCCCCAAAACCCAAAGGAAAACAAGTAACATCCCCAGTATGGTCGCCAATTCTGTTACAGAGAAAACTTCCTATGGCTTGGCGTATACCACAACAGACAGAGTAACCGAAGAAATCAATCCCTTCCCAATATGCAAGAGAAATAAAACATCTAACATTAAAGGATATTGAAACATACCTTATTCCGAATGGTTGATGTAGATCCCCATTGAGCTTTTTCCAATCCTGCTTGTGTTAACAATTTTCTCTCTCAACAAGAGCAAACAAGATAAGCATGGTATATAATGGTGTTATACCTACTCTAGCATATATAATCAATAATGTATATGCAATTAAAAGCATCCATGGATTCAATATTCATTTAAATGCACATCATTAGATAGGAGAAGATATTTCTATTAATATAAATCTGAGAATACATGAATGACAACCTCTATCGGCACGTTTGCGAACCATAGAAATTGAGTCCTCCACCTGGGCCTCCACCACCTCAATCCTCCATCTCTCGATAGTAAGTGTAGCAGGGATTTCTCCTTGCTACAGGGGCAGGAATGGCTCCCTTCTATCTATAGGACAAAAGAGTAGGTTCCTACTAGTGGTAAATGCTGAAAATAAAAATGTAATGTAAATAGACAAAAACTAAACTAAGAACAGAAAGAAGAGAATGGCGAAATGATGGTGAACCCCTCTGCACACAAAGGTTAGGGTTCCACTTCCAATAACCTACAAACAAAGACTAAGCTACAGAAAATCGAAATACCTGCAAATGAAAACTAAGAAGCAAATTCAAGAAAGAAAAGTTATACCGTCTCGTTGGATGGAAATGGGCCACCATGCCCAAGCTTGTGGAAGCACCTCTTTTGGATGGGGGAGCTATGGCTCAATGGAGATGGAGGAGAGGGAGTGTGGGTGGATTGAGAGGCAAAGGTGTCTCAAGGCATCCATGGGCAGCATAACAATAAGCAAGGGAGAAGTGTTTTGAGAGTGACCCCCCACCCTCCTTTTATAGTTTTTTTGGGTTTTTAGGGTTTTAAGCCCTTGGTCTGAGCTTTAGCCCCTTTTTTGGGATTTTAGCCCCTTATGCCCTAATTTTAGCTCATTTTAGGGGTTTAGCCCCTTTTCGGGGGCTTTAGCTCCTAGGAGAGTATTTTAGGCTCCTTTTTGGGGTTTTTAAGACCTTTTCTTCATGCTTAAGCATTTTTTAGGGTGTGGGGGTCTAATGGAAGGTTGTGGAGTGGTGTCCTTGGGTGGTGTAGGTCATAGAGAGCTTAGTGACAGCTTTTTTGGGTTAACAGATTGCCTCCTAATGTGTGAGGTCAGGAGCTCATCGTATGGCTGACGGACATCATAGGATTTTTTGCGGTGAGGTGGTGCTTCTGGGGCTGGGCCATGGTGGCTTCTGGTTTTTGTATTAATATGGTTCCCATCAATGGGTGAGATACAAATAATGTGTGACATGTATATGGACGAGGTGGGCATCCCCATGCTCGTGACAATGTCAAAAGAATAATTTGATCTATGCTCTAAAATACAAGAGCCGATCATATACAACTAATGATACAATAATGGTTGCCTCAATGTGAGGATGAATACAATACTGATCTGGTACATTGGACCCATGGCATTCTCATGGAATGCTATATCTTCATGACTGATGGTCTGTTAGATCTGGAACAGTACATAGCTATGTGAATTTGTTAATTGAGAGTCAGAGTCTATGTTGTACAAGTATGATGCATCAATCATAAAGGTATATCGAAGCACTGTTGGGGCTTCTGAACACTGTCTCCAACACAACCCAAAAATCACAAGGGACATAACCTGTTTAGGTCCCTTGAGTAGACTCATTAATGTGCTAGAGTCAGTTGCAATTTGGGGTCTTCGACCAAGTACTGTGTGGACCAAACCCTGTACGAATCTCAATGGTGTGATGATGTAGTTGGATTCAAGCATGTGAGAAACAACCATCCCGAGAGGCACTAAGGACTCCTCTCAAGTGGTCCAAGGAACTCATCAATGAGGTTAATGAAACTAGGATAAAGGGACCTCTGGGTCTATCCTCTAGAATATATGTGTTGTCATCGACAGAGGGAGACCTGCCCCTAGTCAAGGCAATGATGTTTCATTGACCATGAGCGCGAGGAAGATAACCAAAAGGTGTGAGACAATCTATGGACTGACCCACTAAATGGGGGGGGAGGGGGAGGGAAATAATTGAACAGGGTCAGGGGGAGTGTGGTGGACTCAAACTTCCTTTGTTCAGAGTATGATGGCAGGGAAGAATGGGCAGAAAATGAAACTTGACTCATGGGAATGGGATCATAGCTGTAATACTGGGAATGTCGTTGCAGATGGGAAATGCTTGGAGGAGGTAGAAACTTTTGAAATTGATGGGATCCACGGAAGACTCATTTTAGAGTACTCTAAACAAAGGAGACCCAATGTGGGAATTCTTCCAAACTATTTTTTGTGGGGTGGTGTCTAGGGACACCGTTATGGTACGATCTCATAGATTTTTTGTGAGCCCAAGAAGGTAAATGCTCAATGGTTCTTTCAATTTTAGAGAGTCTGAAAGCACGAAGAAGACTCCAGCAAAGGCTCTTTTTCGTTGGTAGTCTCTTGTGCCCGAAAAAGGATAAAAGTATACATAGGAGAGCTCTCCCATATTTTAGGGGATGAGAGACTTCTTTACCGTTGGTAGTCCAATCGGGCCAGAAAAGGTTAAAACTATACTGACTGGACGGTCATCCAGATAATTTTACGAGAATGAATGAAAACAAGTTTGCTCAACAATCTTTTCTTGATGAGACGGCTAGAAAAGATCTTAATGACAACCGATAGTGAGATTTTTCGTAAGGTGCGGCCCCGCTGCCCGAGAAAGCATAAAAGTATATAGAGGGGAACGGTCTTGGCTTGAGTGTGCCAAGGAGGTCCTTTTCAATTGATGCTCTACATGGTCCACAAAAGGAGGTAAATGAGACAATGTAGACACCCTTTCCTATACTTTAGTGAGCGGGAAAGGAAGCAGTTGTGCTCGGCTATCTTTTCATTGTTTTAAGGAGTCAGAAAAGAGCTTGAACGAAACTTCAATGTGGTCAACCAATTGTGGTGGCATAGGTGGTGCCCCATGTTAGGACGATGGATAGAGGTCCATAGGTCATCCACGCAGTATAAATGGAGTAGAAGGCTCTCAAACATACCAATACATGCATGGGATAGATCACGGCAGAGGCTCGCAAGTTGATGCAGCAGAGGCATGCAAAGCGAGGTGGCTCTCGGATAGAGATCAGGAGAGCGCGTGTGTATGTTGCGGTCGATGGACTTGACTACATGCAATGTGAATACAATTCTGGGGGCACTTATATGCCAAATACATGCAAGAAAAATAAATTGTTTTGTGGACAGTGGTCCAGAGGTCTGCGTAAGCTGCAGTGAATGGAAAAGACAACTATGTGTTAAAAATACAAAAATAAAAGTAAAAATGGCATTCCTTAATGGGCGGTGGCCCAAAAACTCACATGAGTTGCGATTGCGAAGTGTGATACAAGTACAAGTCTGTAGACACTTGCATCGACATGTCATGGCTCGTAAATCGAGGTGACTTGTGGGAAATGGTCCTGAAATTGACTTTTTGAACATGAGGCGGTGGTCTCATTTGGGCCCGGAGGTGTGAGAGGTGTCTCGAACTGATTCCAGGGGAATTTGGACTAGAATTTGATGGTGCTGGCTCTGAATTTTGCTAAAAAACATTGAAAAAAAAGAAAAAGAAAAAAAGTGACTCATTGGTGATGTTAAGCGTAAAATTTCTTGAGGTAGAGCCCATTGCGGGGGTTCTCCAAGAGTTGTCCATCAGAGTCAATGAGGGTGTATGACCCTTTTTTGATGCAATGGTGGATGATTTATGGGCCATACCACATTGATTCGAACTTACCTTTGCTCAATTTATCATTGGGTTGGTCATAGACTAGAACCATATCGCCTTCGCTAAAGGTGCAAGGGTGAAAATGGGAGTCATAGTGGATCTTTGATCGTGTTTCTACTGCTTCAATGGCTTAGAGGGAAGCTCGACGGTCTTCTATGGTTTGCTCAAGTTGGAGGAGCCATTCTTCTAAAGGTGAAGTATCAGGGAGGATTTCTACTTCCAGGAGGAGGGATGGGATTTGGCACTCTATAGGGAGTACTGATTCAACGCCATGTACTAGGCGAAAAGGAGTGAAATCAGTTGCGGTTTTTATGGATGTGTGATAAGCCCATAGGGCAAAGAATAACATGTGATGCAAGTTGGTTTTATGATTTCCTGCCATCCTTTGGAGCATTGTTTTGATGATTTTGTTGACTAATTAAACTTGGCCATTGCCCTGAGGGTAGTAGGAAGATGAGTACTGGTGTTCGAACTTCAACGTGGTTGACAGTTGAGCCCATACGGAATTTTGAAAGTGTGCTCCATGGTCTGAGACTAATTGTTTGGGGACACCAAATCATGTAGTAACATGGTTAAAGAAGAAGCGTGTTGCGGTTTCAACTTTGCAATCGAATGTGGGCATGGCCTCGGCCCACTTGGTGAAGTAATCGACTACCATAATGATGTATTTGTGACCATTAGCCGAAACGGGGGTGACTGTCATGAAGTCGATTGCCCATTTGCGAAAGGGCTTGACTGTGACTATGGGGTGTAATGGTGCAAGGAAGATTCTTTCCTTTGGGGCAAAAAGCCGACAGTTGCAGCAATGTTTGACTGCCTCAATGCAATCGGCAAAGATGGAGGACCAGAAATAGTCGTCGTGTAGAATATTTTGGGCAGTTTCTAGGCCTAAAAGGTGGCCACCACAGGCTCCACTATGGCAGTCGTTGAGGTTGGTCTCAGCCTCATCACAGGTGAGGCAATGACATAGGATGGTATCAATGCCTTGACAATACAGAACATCTCGAATTAGCAAGTGGTGAATGGCTTGATGTCAGATGCGTCACCTATCCTCACGGTTTAAGTGTGCTGTGAACTTTTATGTGCATAAGTAAAGAAGGATTTCTCCATACCAGGGGTCATCTATGGATATGATGAATAGAAAATCATTGGGGAGGTCATCCTTGGGGGGAAATGATGCGGTTAGTGGGGGCATATTGGTCATGAGCGTGGCCAGTGCGAGTGCCTTTGTGCTTTTTGGAGACACAAAATTTAGGTCAAACTCTTGGAGGATGACTACCCACTTAGTTGCTCGACCTTGTAGCAGGCGACGGCTTAAGAGGTACCACATTGGGTTTGAATTAGCCACTACATGAGTGTGGTTTGCAATGATGTAGTGGCACAATTTTTAAGCTGAGAAGATGATGGCAAGGGCTAATTCTCCTCAGGTGAATATCGTAGTGGGGGTCCTGTTAGCTTCTAACTGATGTAGTAAATCACATGCTCATGGCGAGAATTATCTTCTTGGACCAAGAATCTAGCGATGGCGTTTTCTGAGGCCGAAACATAGAGGATGAAGTATCGAGTGAAATCTGGTGTTGAAAGTAATGGTGCAGAAGCTAGGGCTTGTTTGAGTGCATGAAATGATTCTTGTGCTTGTTGATCCCAAACGAAGGGGATTTTTGTGTAGAGCAGGTGAATGAATCCGTAAGCTTTTGTTCCATACTCTGGTACAAAGTGACGGAGGAATTTGGCCTTGCCTTGGAGGCTCTATAGTTGGTGTCACGTTTTTGGGGATGGTAGATCAAGTATAGCCTAAACTTTGAGGGGATCTACCATTATCCCTTTGTGGGATACAATGAACTCGAGTAGACGGCCTGCTGGGACATAAAAAATGCACACGAGGGGGTTCAGGAGGATGTTGTATTTGCAGCAATGTAAAAATACTTGCCACAAGTCATCTATATGTTGTGCTTGTTTCGGTGATCAAGCGGTAAGGTCGTCTAGGTAGAGAAAGCTGATGTGAATTAAATCATGGAAACAATATGTCATGGCGCACTGGAAGGTGGCTCCAACATTTTTCAAACCGAAGGGCATGACTCAATAAGCAAATGTGCCCCATGGGGTTGTGAATTCCATCTTATAAAGGTCTTCCTTCTTGATTTGGATTTGGTTATATCCGGAAAAATCGTACATGAAAGAAAATACTTCATGTCCAATGCATGCATCGATGATCTGATCGATGAAGGGTGTGGGGAAGTTGCCTTTGAGACATGCCCCATTGAGGTCATGGAAGTTATGAAAACGTGAATGGTACCGTGTTTTTTATTCACGGGAACAATATTGGAAACCCAAGTGGTGTATGCAATGGGGTAGATGAAGCCGACAGTGCACAGTTTTTCTATCTTGGCTTTCACCGCGACCACTTTGGAAGGGTGGATGGGCCATTGCTTTTGGTGTACGGGAGCCACATCAGGCCATGTGTTGATGTGGTGTTCCATGATGGATGGATTTAGGCCGAGAATTTTGGTGTAAGTCCAAGTGAAGATGTCATGGAATTCTTGGAAGAGAGCTTTCTAGGCATCGACCTCTTCTGGGGAGCAAGATGCCCCAGCATGATTTATTCAACAATCTCAGAATTGGTTGAGATATCGATTTTAATGGTTGGTGAAATGTTTTCCATATTCCCTTATTCAAAGGCATTAGGTGCTGGGATGGGGTTCTTGAACTAGTTGACCTTCCCATGGATGAAATATTTGGTCTCCATGGAAAACTGGTTAGATTGTGACACAAGTTCTTCAGGGAGGAAGAACGAGCAATGGTGTATGTCGTCCCATTAGTATTCCAGGGCAGTCAGAGCTTCAAGTATCTCCTCATCATTGTTGAAGCAATGAAGAGACAGGTCTGATGGACCATCGGTGGAGGAGGAGATGAGCAGGTCAGTGGAACTACACATCATGTAAATGGACATGGTGTCTAATGAAGGAGGTGGTGGGTGAACTTCTTCGATCAAGGTGATCTCAAACTCAAGGGAATGTTGATGGAGTTCAACGAGAGACATTCAAAATTTAGGCAAGTCTTGGAAATGGTGGGAGTAATGTCCATACAAGTCGCAAAGGGTGCAAGCATGGTTTGTCCTCAATTCCTTGCTCCTAACTTTGGGTGCGGTTGGGAGTTTAACCACAGGGATGTTTTCATTTGTGTCCATGGCATCTAGATGTACATGGATCACTAGGATTTCAAGGAAATTCTAAGTTGGATGGCCCTGTTGTTCATAGATGGCACAAGGTGGGACTTGTTGCGGTTCTATAGTGGCTTTGGCATTGTTCCCCCTGGCCCTTTTTGGGTGGGGAAGGGCGGGTGTGGGTGCGGCTGTTGGCTTTTACAGAGCGGGTGGAGGGTGAGACTCAACCACGATGGGTTGCACCAGGGTTAAGATAATCTAGGGAATTGCTGGTTAAGCTGGTGGATCAAGATACCACACCAAGATTCCCAACGTAAAGTTGGGTAGGCTTAAGGTGGCCATGAATGGCTTGCTCATGACCCTAGGTGGGGGGAAGAGGAAGGGAATCGTATGGACTGGGGACGAGCCCAAGTAACTCCCAGCTGGTTGCATGTGGGGATGCGGTTGTGGTTGCGACTACGTGTAAAGCTGCTGCTGTGAGTGATGTTGCGGCTGCTGTTGGTGTTGTGGCTACGGACGATGTTGTGGTTGTGGTTGGGGCTGCGGATGCGGTTGTTGTTTGGGTGCAACGGTGCTTGATGAGACCATGCACAAGTCCACAGTTTCATTTTGTGCTGGTGGTGGTGACACTAACGGGAAATGAGCCATCATGGAGGTATCAGAAAACAACCCAGGGCCCACATTCCACAATGGGGAGGCTGGTGTGTTTTCAACCATAGTGTTGGTTGTAGGGATGACATTAGTGTGTGTGGTCGCCCCTTGTGGCTCAATGGTGGCGATGGTAAGGATAAAATTGGCAGGTGTTGTTAACCCTTGCGGATCATGGTAGGAGAGCTGATCAATTGTCACAATATTCCCTTCGTGGGGGAACATCATAAGATGGAAGACAGTTGATGCGATAGCTTGCATGGTGTACATGTAACTTCTTTCGAGGAGAAGGTTGTAGTCCAATTGAGCATTGATGACTTCTATGTTGATCAGCACTGTCTTCTCGGCTAATGTAATGGGGACATGGGGGAGGATTCCTTAGGCTTTAGTGGGATGACCATCATAAGCCCACAGGGTTGTGGAGGACGGTTGCAGAATTGGTGATCCAAGTTTTTTCCAAACCAAGGTATACATAACGCATGTGGATGCCCCCTCATCCACTATGCACTGGTGCACAACCAAATCCTGGATGGACACCGGGATTTGAAAGGTGATGGTCAATGGCATGCATGGTTTTCCATTCTTCATGTCGAATATGATCAACTTGGAGTCGGAGGGGTCTACTATCCCTAAGGTGGCTAGTAAGGCTTTCCACTGCATTGGGCACATTTTAAGTACCTCAAGAGTGGACATGGCGGTTGGTGTTTGGGCTGAATTATCCACGATGCTATAGCTGACTACAACTCTAGCCGTGGTGTTATTGGAACTTATGCGTATGGGGGGGCGTGGTAACGGGGGTAACTGAAGAGGTAGGTTGACCATTTTGGACGTTGATGCTACTAATGTGTCAGCGGGTTTAGTGGTGGTACCATACTGATTCCGTCAGGTTTGCAAGTTGACCTCTTTAGTCGTCATGCTTAGCAGGTGGTGAACACCTGTTTCGGCCATGGGAGGTGCCCTCGGAGCATTGGGATTGGGTTGGAGAGGGGGTGTAATTTCCACCAACCCTTGGACAAGGAGTGGGTTTTGAAGCACCATAGGAGGAGGTCCTTATGGTGCTAGGTTGGGTTGGGCATGATTTGCAGCATTGGCAGCCTTTTGGGCCTCATTTTGAATGGCCTGCTTCACAGGATCCATGAGGGGACACTTGAATGTGTAGTGCCCATAAACATCAAAGTGTGCATGCTTGGTGTGTGTGCAACGGGGCATTGCATCTTGGTGCATTCTGTCGTGGGGGGTTTTGGGCTGGCCAGTTTTCCGCAGCATTATTGGGAGGGTTCAGTTGTTGACCGCCTCCCTGCGGTTGGTTATTACCTTGGTTGCGAGGCTGATTATTCCTAGATTTCCCTTGTTGACTGTTGGGGGCAGGCTGGCTGGGATGGTTTTGTTGTGCGAACACTTGTCCCAATGGAGCGGGTGGAGCAGGGATGGGGGCTTGAACTGCTTGCACTGGCGGTGCATAGTATATTTGTGGGGATGGTGGTGCCACAAATGTGGGCATTTTCCCCACATACTACTGTGTTGGCCAAGCCATGGCCTAAGTCTGCTGCAGTGGCGCAGGCTGTGCGTAGGAAATTGTTGCTCTGGACTAGGACATCATTCTAGCGTAGTCTGGAGCTTGGTTTTGGTAAGCAACATTAGCAGTGTTACTTGGTTGTGGTGCAACGGTAGGTGGTGTTGGTCGGTGTTGTGGTTATTCGGAGACTGATCCTATAATGTCATTCACAGCATGGGATGCCCTTGGTGCATCATGGTAGGAGGTATTCGGATGGGGGGAGTCTGGAATGATGATGTATATGTATCCAGATTGAGCATAGATAATATCGAACTATTGAGCTTTCAGTATGGCCTCTTCTTCAGATTGGGGACGTTCGGATGTGACGTCCTTTGCTATGGGCGGGAGCAAGGTCTTAAGGAACCAATCCAAGAAGATCTTGTCGTCAAGTTGGAATTTACATAGGCTACGGCATCACCGCCACTCAAGGATATGGTCAGTTATTTGAGTGGTAGTGCTTTGATAGTAGGATAATAGGATCTCCACCCCCTCATCATATCTGACAGGGAGTTGGAAATACTATAGGAACATGAAATCTACGGAGTTGAAGTTTGGGTACTTGGCTTGTGGAAGCTCAATGTACCATTTGGCCGCAGCACCTGTAAGGGTGCGTTGGAATAGCCTCAACCTGATGGAATCGTTTACGATGTTGTTGGATGAGCACCATCGATGGAATGTCATTATGTGGTTTTGGGGACATTCCCCTACTTTTCCTTCAAACTTAGGGATGTCTGATGGCATCTTATTTGGCATTGGAGGCCAAAAATCTTGATGGTGAATGGGGTTATTTGTTAATCTATCCAAATGAGGCAAGTTAAGATGAGCCATGAAGCGCATATTTGACCCCAAGTTGATGTGGGATGGGGTTTGTAGGTGCATAATGCATCTGCATAGCTGGGGGTACTTGTGGTCGCACCATTGCGGATGGGCCAATGCCCCCAAGTGTTGTGGGAGGGAGAGTGTGGGTGGAAGGGACATTGCCCCCATGCATGATAGTAGGGGCAATGTAAGTGGATGGTCCACTGCCCCCCTGCGTGGCAGGAGGGGTAGTGTGTGTGGAGGGGCCACTACCCCCATGTGTTGCCAGTGGGCCATCTTGGCTGGTAACTATGGGTGGTGGCAGCTAACTAATGACAATCTGCATGACTGTGCTTACAAGTTGTGGTGTGGACATGGGTCCACTTGCTAAGGTTAAGCCAAAAAATGGATTCGGATCTGCACCATCCATGCGGCTTGATGGTGCCGTGTGGAGGTCTAGTTTAGACTAATATGGGTCTGAATCAGAATCAGAGGTTGTGTGGCCTTCTGATGGTGTGGGAAATCACTAAGAATGGTTTTGACAGTGTCGATTGAGTGTTCCAAATTCTGGTGGTTCACCTCTTAGGCATGAGGAAGAGCGTGGAGGATCAATTGTGTTCGATTTTATGTATGAAACTGGTGGGAATGATGTTTGGACCCCAATTTCAGTGGCTTCCTATTGGCTATAGGTGGTCACTCGGCCACCAAGACTGCTAGAAGATAGTGCTTGGCTTGTTCCTCATAGGTGTTTCTACTCAATCGAAAGGGGTCGTTTCCCGTTTCGCTTGGAAATTCCTCTCAACAAACAGCTACTTTGCGGTTCCTGTGGTACTCCTCATAATGAGTTTCTAGGCAGAGCCCAAGTACTTCCTGTAGCTACAGCAGTTAGAGACTTATGTCCTCAAAGACCACAGATTGGTTGTACTTAGTGTAAATTGGTAAATTTTAAGGCTCACTTAGCATCATCAACTGAGTTGGGTTAATTACTTGGTATGGTGTATTTGTTTGTTTGTTTTTCTGGTATTTGGTTGCTGCAAAATGGATTATGAATTCATCATATTGTGGTTGTGTATGAAAGCATTGAATAATCAGAAATTGTGAACAAATACAGTTATTAACCCTGAATGTTTGATGGCCTAACTAGATGACTACCTCAAACTTATATTCCTCTTCAACCAAGAGAAGGTGTTGGGCTCTCAACACAATGGGACTAAGCCCATCCATAGATCCACAGGTCACTTCCTGGATGCAAGGTTGGTCAACAAAGAGGATGCTTAGCACCATGACAAGCCCTCCTTCTCTACCCCCTCTACCTTCCAGGTCATCTGGTTTTAATGGTTTGGAACAATATTAGTGGAGTGCCTAGATCTATACGAGCTTGCTTTTCGTCGTATCCTAGAATACCCCGGAGGGTGATGAATGGGTAGAGGAGGAAGGGTAAGAAAGACAGTTAGTTTTAGGTTGATTTTAGTTAAGCTACATTCATTTGACTAAGCCATTAACATTTACTTGGAATTTACACATTCTTTGTAAAAGAAATTGTAGAAAACATAAACAGAAACTGAAATTGACTTGTAGTACTGGACAGAGGTGGCTGAGCCACACTGACAGTCCCTATAAAACTAAAATTTAACCTCTATTAAATTGAAATTGAAGTTATGTTTGACAGGCCACGCATTTCTGATCAAATATGGTGAGGGGGGCGCAAGATTTTTTTAGAAATAGGCGAGGGGGTCACAGAGAATCCACAGACAGTCGCGGTTTTTGTTTTTAAGTGAAGTCACGCTAATCGAGGGATTAAGTGCACCCTGGGCATTCCTATTTGGCCATTAAGTGTGCCCTCACCTCACGTTTAGGCCCGATACGAGCGACCTACCCCGGATTTGGGTTTTTTTGAGATCTAGAGTCAGATCCGGTTGATAGTAACTTGTATTGTGGCCAAACTGACTCGAATTTGCCTAGCAGAGGCTTCGGAAGTAATGATAACTGAAAATAAATTGGATTTAAAGTGAATTTAACATAATATTTGAAAAACTAGGGCAAAACTTGAAAAAACTTGAAATTTTAAAAATTTGGCCAATGGATCTTGTGGGATCGACTCGGTATGGTCGCCAGATCTGTAGCAGGGATTTCTCCTTGCTACAAGGGCGGGAATGGATCCGTTCTGTCTATAGGGCATAAGGGTAGATTCCTGCTAGTGGTAAATGCTGAAAATAAAAACGTAATGTAAATGGACAAAAACTAAACTAAGAACAGAAAGAAGAGAATGGCAAAATGATGGTGAACCCCTCTACACACAAAGGTTAGGGTTCTTCTTCCAATAAACTGCAAACAAATACTAAGATACAAAAAATCGAAATACCTGCAAAACAATGTTAAACATAAACTTGCAAATGAAAACATGGGTTAGAAAGCAAAGAAAACTAAGAAGCAAATGCAAGAAAGACAAGTTATACCTTCTCTTTGGGTGGAAATGGGCCACCATGCCCAAGCTTGTGGAAGCACCTCTCTTGGATGGGGGGGCTATGGCTCAATGAAGATGGAGGAGAGGGATTGTGGGTTGATTGAGAGGCAAAGGTGTCTCAAGGCATCCACAGGAAGTATAATAGTATGCAAGGGAGAAGTGTTTTGAGAGTGACCCCCACCCTCCTTTTATAGCTTTTTTGAGTTTTTAAGGTTTTAAGCCCTTGCTCCGGGCTTTAGCCCCTTTTTTGGGATTTTAGTCCCTTCCTCCCTAATTTTAGCTCTTTTTAGGGTTTTATCCCCTTTTGGGGGGATTTATCTCCTAGGAGAGTATTTTAGGCTCCTTTTGGGGGCTTTTAATCCCTTTTCTTCATCCTTAAGCATTTTTTAGGGTGTGGGGGTCTAATGGAGAGTCATGGAGTGGTGTCCTTGGGTGGTGTAGGTCATAGAGAGCTTAGTGAGGGATTTTTTGGGTTAACAGTAAGCTCATAAGAAAAGCAAAGCTTGGGAAGAACACCTAGTACCCCAAGCGACAAAGGGATGAGGACTCAAGTATAAGCTACGACAAAAATGGACTATAGTTTTGTTGCTCTTCAATTCCTCCCCTTTTTCAATGTATCCAAAGGGTTCCTTATATAGTGCTTCAATGGGGTAATGGAAGGTCAAATCCGAGCAATCTCAAGGAATATACAAGTCCAAGAGACAAGTGACTCGGATCCACATTAAGGAAAATTCCAGAAATATTTGGCCTTATGCACACATCCCGATGTATGCGGGTTTAAGGGTTATATCCACGTATATACACGAGAAAGGGTTAAAAATTCATGTATGGAAAATAACATGTGTTTTAAGGGATGATCATGGAAACATCAAAGGTACAAAAATAGTCCATGGGGTCCAAAGAGTCTGAAGAGGGACAAGGAAGGCCATAAATGTGTGATCTACCATGTGTGGTAAAATCAGCTGTAACAGTAGGTCCTTCAACTCCTTGAACCGTGTGATCTGCACCATGAGTGGCAGTGCTCGTAGCGACGTCTTCAGTGTCATCAACTGTCCTTTATCTTCTTGCACCTGCATGGTCAACTGGTCAATTTGTTCATCTTGGAAACCACTTTTCCAGAACTATGTCATCACCTCCATGATTTCCTTTGCTTCTTTCTCCATGGTTTCAAAATGGGCCGCTATCTCATCGATATTAGCCTTCCATTCGGCAACCTGCTCCGGTTGCATCTCTAGATGGACCAGGGCATTAAAAAGAAGGTTGGTGTCCTAGAGTTGGGAAATAACATCCCTAAGTCACTTGGCCTTAGTGACTGCAATAAACTCGTTCGTGTTCTCAAATATATGTTGACAATCCTCACCAACAGCTTGCTCGAACTCGCCACAACTTGCACACAGCTGCGCATTCTCAATGATGAGGCAGTATTGCACCTTCTTTATCTTGGTGATTTCTTTGGCATCCTTGTGGTGCAGCTCAGCTTATGTTATGTTCAACACCTCAATCTCCCATACCTTCTCTTCCACCAGCTGCACCCTGACTTGATGTATCTCCTCAGTTTCTTTCTGCAGCTTCTCAGCTACACTCTGCGATTGCACATATCCATCAGTAAGCTCCTTCTGCCTATCCGCCAATTCCTGGGTAGCTACAGGTTGCAGCTCCACCAACACTTGAGTGGGTAACTGATTAAGATCAACGGCAATGCTCTGGATCTTCCACACTAACAGATTCACTTCTTCACTCCCCCCGTCGATCGTAGTCGAGGGAACTTGAATGCTCCTAGCATGCGACTCGGTGCTGATCAATGACACTTCTTGCATCACATGTCTCTTGGGTGTCTTGCTGGAAACAAAATCATAAATAGAATTCAACCTATCTCTTACCACAAAAAACTCTTCATGGTTGGACTCTCGTATCGCTTGTGTCATAGCCTCAAAGGATTCAGTGCCCACTTTGATGAGTTGTTGTAGTTTGTCCTTTATCCCTGACCAAGTACCGCTACCCGCAACGTATTCTTAGCACCATTTGGTTTGATTTTCCTCTCGCATGCACTGTGCTTTGGCCTTCGGGTCCATCGATGGCTCATTATCAGAGTCATGAGCACTCAGCTGCTTCTGGATAGGCTCGTTCAGGGAATCAACTGGTGACTCCTTAGAGAGTTCCTCCTACCTCAAGGGGTTGCGCCATTCAGCCGGCCACTCCTAAACGATAGCATCCAATTCTTCATCAGTAACTTTGTATGCTAGAGGTAACCACTGCTTGTCACGGTCACCCCGTGCCTGGATATATATGGAGTGAGGCTTGATAGAGAACTGAATGAGCCATTTATAATTGGTTGCTGCGTACTGGGATAAGAGGGGAGCTTTGACAGCTGCGACTTGCAACACTTCCCAATAGACCCAAAATTGGATCGCACAGTCCGCCTGTCGACTGGGATCCTCAACCCACCATAAATTATGATATCATGCACCGCAGCACACCTTCACCGCATCAACTTCCATCGGTTAATAATCTTTGGGTTCCATACATGCAAAAATCACAACGAAAATTAATAGCTAGCTATAGGAAAATGGCCACCCGCCCTGAGCAGTGGGAGCATTGTTAAGCAACTAGTTGAGCAGAAACAAAGGCCAGTTCATTTACACACCCTCTGTGCATCTTTGTGCATAGGTGACCATGCCTGAGTTGCACTGGACCGGTCGATTCCCCTGAACAATGTTACTCACCAAAATACATGCCCCGATATGCACCACTTATGAATTAATGCTATCGATACGATAGGAGCGTCCATCACGTTGTAAGCCAAAGTGCCCCTTGAGTTTCTTGGCAAGCTTCTTATCAGTATCCCGCCCACAGATATACTGTGTCAGATATTCCTCGACCTTCGGCAAGCCCGTAATGCTCACAATTAAGTCGACCGTGACTGGAATAGGCTCATTCAACTAGAGCATCCCACCATGAAAGCATGCTAAGAGTTGTTGAATGCATGCATGTGCTTTGCTTAGTTTCCCAAAGTGAGGCATATTGATGAGCCCCAACAATATAGATTTTTTCAACCCACTTGCCCATGGTTGAGGAATCCCTTGAACCAGTGCACCAGGAACCATCAGAACTACTTCATATGGCTCATCACAGACATCTTTAAGCAACATCAAATCATGGTCCTCAAAATTCAACTTGATCAAGGCAAGGATGATATCGACCGAGCAAGTCATCCCTTTCGGCAGTGGCGACAATTTGGGTGGATACTTCTGATTCTTTGTAGGCTATCGCGGCTTTGCTCCTAGATGCATTAGAGAAACATATCTGAAGATATCATGAACAGAGACACCCCTGGGTGCCGTAGATTCTATATCTCCCAAGCTTGACGGCCTGGTCTGTGCAGTCCCCTCTCCTTGCACTCTAGCCAAAGTGCGGGTGTGCCTCTTCTACGGTGGTGTGGAACTGGGCTTCTGAGCCTACCGGTTTCTTTTGGGGATCGACAAAGAGCCTACCAGCATATTCATGACTTCTTCTTCAACGGTCTTGGGCCAAATGGGGGATTCCTTCTCACTGGAAATCTCAATTGCGTTGGGGTCTCTCATCATGCCACACTCCCCAAACCTTACAATGCACCTGACAACTCTACACCTCTACTCTGCAAATCACCAGAATATCACAACATAACTCACACCTCTAATCCACAACTCACATTTAGCTCAACACTTTTTTCTCTCAACTGAAATGCTATGAACAATGCCTTCCTCCCATGTCTTGCGTGCTTTTTATAGCCACTTCCCTATTTGAAATCATCATTACCAAATCCACCATGTCCATCATGACTAGATACAGCAATAATGACCCCAAATCCACCGGTAATCTTACCCTTCTAACAGACAGATCAACCATTAAATCGCATCTCTTCAACAAGCATCGCCAGTTAACTATTTTAACTACCTACATTTATTGTTGATTTGACCAACCCACAACATTGTAGCTATCACAGGTGGTCTCCCTTCTGTCGCTACTAACTCTTATCCTTGCGTAGCCTCTTCCCTTAGGCTCACCTTGCTGCTATCTAACAAAATATTCCATTTTTTTATTTTTTATTTTGGCACCTCAAGGTGTGCGCAGCTCAGACCCCGTCCTAGAGGGCTTTAAGTGACTCCCATTGATGACCGTTGACAGTAATGCACCATCTAATTGTTGTAACTAAACCAAACCTCCAAAATTAATGTTATGAACAAGATACGGGCCTAACCAATGCATCTGTAACTTACCTGGATGCTTCATGAACTTGTTGTCATATAACAACACCAAATCTCCTTCTATAAACTATTTTTTCTTAATGTGGCGATCATGCCACACCTTCTGTCAATCCTTCACAACATGCTGGTGGAAGCCTACAATAATGCGGTCCTCTTCAAGCTGAATCAACTACCTAATTCTCTCTTCTAATGCTTCTGCATCATCCATGCAAGTCAGCGCAGTGATGCACAAACTAGAAACAATGTATTCCATGAGCATAAGTGCCTCTTTTCCATATACCAGCATAAAGGGTGTCTGTCCTGTCAGCCATTTACAAGTGGTGCGATAGGCCCATAGAATTGCTAGAATTTTCAAGTCCTAGACATCGTGATTACCATTACATACCTTTTTCAACATTTTTTCCAAAATTTTGTTGAACGCCTCAACAGTTCCATTCGCTTTTGGATGGTATGGCGTGCTTTTCTTATGTTGCACCTGCAAATCCTTGGTTAGTGCTCTCACAATACAGTTGATAAAATGAATTCCCTGGTCACCCATCAATATCCTGGGACACCCAAACTGTGTCACAATATTCTCAAATATGAACTTTTCTACTGTCGTAGCGGTACAATCCACAACTTGTGTGGCCTCTGTCCACCCAGTTAGATAGTCATTTGCAGTAATGATGTATCGTGCACCAGTCCTCTTCCTCGGTGGATTAATTGGACCCAAAAAATCCATGGCCCATTTATCAAAAGGTTGTGGAGTTACCTGCGACACAAGAAACATCTCATCTCGCCGCAATGGTTTACCAATGTGATGGAAGATGTCACAACTCTACGCATAGCCTGCGGCATAATTATGCAATGTAGGCCACCATAGCTCGATGCGCAACACCTTCTATGCAGTAGCCCTTCCTCCATAGTGACCTCCCATAATTCCTACATGTGCTTCTTCTAGAATGGGTCCCTTCTCATGTGGTAGGATACACCATCGCAAGATCTCATCTTGTCCAAGCTTATTTAACTACCCAGCAATCAGCTGGAAATCTGAAGCCTTTACTACCAACTGCTTCTTTTGACTAGTCGACATGTCCTTCGGGGTGACACCAGTGGCCAAGAACTAAATGATTGGGGCATAATGATCATCTACAATGTCGACATGGAACAATTGCGCATTTGGCAATCTGTCATCAATATTGGTCAGTTCTTCTCCAGTCTGAATACGAGACAGGTGATCAGGACCAGCATTCAACCGTCCGGGTTTCACAACTATTTCAAAGTCAAATTCTTGAAAACATAGGAGCCACCGATAGATCGCCCCCCCAATACAGACTTATTGACCAAATATTGCAAAGTAGAATGATCAGTGAACATCTTGAAGTGACCACCTAACAAATAGAGCCTGAACGTTTTCAAGGCATAAACCATCGCCAAGCCTTCTCTTTCAGTCATTGTGTAATTCTGTTTAGAAAATGACAACCTCCTACTGGTATATGCAATCGGGTGATCTAGGTCGCCCTCTTCTGCTTGTGCAAGCACAACCCCTAGTGTAATGGAAGAGGCATCGACATGCACATGGAACTCCTTTTCCCAATCAGGGAATACCAGAATGGGTGCCGAGGCCATCTGGGCATTCAGTGTGTCAAAACTTCCTTGACATTCCTGACTAGACTCAAATGCAGCATCCTTCTTTAATAGCTTCCCCACAGCAGCAGTAATCGCAGCGTATCCTTTCATGAACTTGTGATAGTACCCCATGTGCCCCACCATTGCTCTAAGCATCTTCACATTCGTCGGTGGCAGCAAACTAAGAATTAGTGTGATCTTCGTTGGATCAATCAACAGACCTTCCTTACATACTATGTGTTTGAACAACATTCTAAATGGCACGCAGAAAATTCACTTCTTTCAGTTTAGTACAATTTGATGCTATCGACACCATTCCAGCATCAATCACAGGTTTTCTAAATGATCTCTAACCAAACCATAGATTGTCCATTCATCCATGTATACCTTCAGGAATTTTTGAATGAAATCTTTGGATGCAGTGAAAACCACCTGAGAAAATATCACAGGCACATTCTTCAACCCAAAAGGCATGACTATATATTGAAAGAAACCCAATTCAGTGACAAATGTGGTCTTATGGAAATCCTCCCTTGTAATATAGATCTAGTGGTACCCCAAAAAGCCATCTGTGAAGGAATACATCTCCTGACTGCCTACTCCTTCAAGGACCTCATCTGTAAATGGAGTTGAGAATGGATCATGCATGCAGGAATCATTCAACTTTCTTAGGTCAACGCAAATGTGGACTTCACTAGTCATTTTATCATGAACCACCAGAGGACTTATCCACTATGATTCTTCTATAGGATTGATGATCCCAGCATCCAACATCCTTTCGATCTCAGCCTTCACACATTCCTTATATCGTGGATTCAGTTGATATGGCCTTTGTCGCACATGTTTTGCATCTGGTTTCAATGAGATTTTCATCTCCCTTGGGTCCCCTAATATCCCCTTCATTTTTGAGAACCGCGTTGGAAAAATATCTTGGAATTCATGCAGCAGGTCCATGATTTTGGCCATTGTTTCCTCATCCCAATAGGCCCCAATATTGGAAAATTTCAGGTTTTCTTCTGTCCCAATGTTGAATTTCCTGATCTTCAGTGACTGACTCATTGAATCCATCAGTATGTCTGGTGTTGCAATGTCATGACTTCCTTCTTAGTCTAGAATATTAACATTTCGAAACTCATCATCATATTTAGGTTCCCCAAATATATTGTAACATGTCATCATGTATTGCATCGAGTAGTGTGCATATGGATCAACTAGGTATGCAACAGGGACAACCTTCAGCACTACATCATGGATGATTTGTAATGCATTATGTACCTCTGGGTTGGCATACTGGAAACTAAACGTATATGCAAAGTAGACAGACAACTCCTCCCAAGTGGTTATAGTTATGCGCAATTCTTCCACTACATACCAAGATCTCGACATCTCATCTAGAGTATGAAAAAAAGCATGGACACACTCATCTTTAGGTCGTGATTCCCATAAGGCCTGACATTCCATCAAGTGACTGGTGGGCTCATTCCATCCATCGTATCTCCCAGTATGATAGACCTCTAAATCATCGAACCGCACCATCATCAATATCTGGCACAATCCCTAGTCATGGATTGTCTGCTTGTGCATCGCTCATTATTGATCCGGGGTAGCCTTCAATGATACCTCTAGGAACATGATCCTTTGTGGTTCAAACACTTTCTCTTCAAATTCGAAGGAATTCTGATAACTTCATCATCCCTTCATAAATTGGCAACATGACAGTCTCAGTTACTACATGACAGAGGGACTATGTAATGAACCCACATTTCCTAAACGTAACCTCATGCAACCTATTTTGCCAATTTTCCAAAGAATCATCAAAATCATAGGATTCAAAACTAGTGCTATGCCATCCAAGTTCACCATTGATGGTAGGGTGGATATTTTCTTCAAAGATATTATAGGCATGGTCGCAACTTCTACCGTCTTCATCCTTCAGAGGTTCAATATACTGGTGTCCTTCTTGAGGGTCCTTGGGAGAAATGACCCTGACATCCTAGTTCTCAAACATCATAACCCGTTTTTTGAAATTGATAACCACCATGCTGTCATTAGCCCACCCAATCCCTAGCAGTGTAGGATAGGAACCTCCATATTCAACCACGTCTATCACATCAAAATCAGCATACATTTTCATACCTTCAACATCGACAACTAGGTTTGAGACACGACCAATAGGCTTAACCTTTCCGTGATCCACTAGTCATAGTTGTATTAGCGACCATCTAAATGTCGGCTTCCTCATCAGCTGCCAAGTTTACTTGGTCAGAATGTTTACATCTGATCCGAGATCCAGAATAACCGAATCAACCTCGTAATATCCAATTTGGATGTTCATCCTCATCTCCTTTCCTGTCTTCCTCTTTTGCAAGGAGTTCACCATGGAATCCTTCAATGTCTCATCCCGGTGGTACAACAACTTCTCAATATTGACAAGGGCTTCAGGATCCCTTACCAGTGACATACAACTCTCAAAGAACTGCTGCAAGGTAACATGATGCCGCGATCATCCTACCTCTACAGACAGATGAAAAACAGACGGCATGTCGATAATAGGTAACTTACCCAGATTTCTCCCGATTACATGCTTGGCCTCAAAGAAGGTGTCTTTCTCCATCACAATATCGAATGCTAACTTTTTCTTTCCAGCGAACCAAAATTGCTGACATGGTTCATCGTCTCCATTTGGCTCATCGGTGCGAGTGACAACCCCAACATCGACATCCTTCGTTCGTGGTTCGGCTTGAATTGTTGCAACCGTCGATCCTTGATTCAGGTTTTGGGATTGATTCAATGGTGGGTTCTGATTCAGCAGTGGGTTCATTGGTTGATTCTACATCTGGGGTGGGATCTGATTCTACATTGTCAGTTGGTTCTGTACTTGGAACATCGGTTGGTTCTGAGTCTGGACATTATGCAACTGAGAAATGTTTCCAACCTGCCATTTTGCAATCAGTTGAGGGAAATTTTCACCATTATGCTCACTGGCCACATAGTATGTACACTATGCATGAGGACACTCCCTCTGGTAGTGCTTGAATACTCCATAGGTATAACACTGGATTGATTCTCAACCTCATCCTCCTCCTCAACAGAAGCCTCCTCCTCATCCCCTGAATCATCCGCAGAATCCTCCTCGGACTCCTCCTTGCCGAATCTGATGCTAGGCTAACTGCTACTACGAGGGGTTTGGTTGTTGTTGGACATAGTGCGTAGCTTAAACATATTGTGGCCAAGGTTGAATGAGTGGCACCTGATTATACTGTGGTCATGGCGCATACTGTGGTTGTGCTACAAGCTGCGACTAAGGTGCAAATTGTGACTGCGATGTAAACTGCTGATGCGGTTGTGATGGGTTAAGCTGCATTTGGGGTGGAGATGTATACTGTACATGCACTGCTGGCTGCACCATCTATGGCTGTGCTTGCATTTCCTGAGGGTGCTCACCTTTCACAAACTATGAATCATATGTCCTTTCCTGGAGTAAATCATAAGCTCGACAATTTTTATCATCATGTCCTACTGACCGATGAAACATACAATATAGACTCTGTTGATGTATATGTAACTTCAGAATGTATTCTTCTATATATTTCATATATTGTAACCTGATGTTTATTCCGGGATGTTTCTATTATGTATTTGAGTCATGTGGTCATGCCCCGATGTTCCGATCGGGAGGATTAATAATGTAAACAAGTCATATCAAGTCATTAGGTAAGTCCCCACAGTTTAGGGGCACTTGAGTTATTATACACTAATTAAGGTGTAGGCTCGAGTAGTAATTATTAGGTTGAGTGCACTTCAAGTCAACGGAAGAATATAAATAGAGAGTGAGAGTCTCTCTATTTATCACTTGTGACTTATCTCTCTTGCTCTCTCAAGTATGGCGCACCTTTGGAGAAGGAAATGCTTTGGCTTGACAGAATACAGAAGGCTACTGTTGTGTTGGGAGGTCATCTTACTGTTTTGGGATCACATCTTGTGGTGATACTATCTTAGAGGAAGTTGAGGGGTTTTCTCCATTTATGGTTTCCCCTCCTAAAATCTTTGTGTCTCTTGTCTCTTGTGATGTGCTTATGTGATTGCTGTGCTTGTTATTCTCTCAGTGAAAAGATCTTATCATAATGCTAGCTTAAATGATGAAAAACTAACATGGTATCAGAGATAACCTGAGAAGAAGACATTGTGCAGCTATAGGAACTAGGGCTTCCTAATTTGTGGATCTTCCTCCACATATTTTCAGCAAAAGTATGATAGGATGACTCTCCATTGAAGGTTGCATCGTTCTGTCGATACAGAATTCAATTTCAAGCATTTTCAGTTTCGATGTGGAAATTAGGGATTTCTACAGAAGAGGAATTTTTGGGTGAGACCAGAATAGGATTGTTCTCCTCATCAAAACCTAAATTTATAGACCTGGATCAATAAATTTGGTTGGGTGAAACTCCGGGAAAGTCAAACCATAGTTTGACCCTGAGCTAGGAGAAACCCTAAATACTAAAAATGCTAAGTTTTGGTACAGTCGCTATATTCAGATATTGGTGAAGTCTCAGAAGCTGAAACTTGCACGGACCTAAGAAAATATCCTGATGAACACTGTTTCCAAAGGAAATCCTCTGATTCACTATATTCTGGGAGATATGATCTCTCCAAGTTAGGGTTCCATCCTCTTCCAGAAATCATCCATAAACAGGACACCTGGGGAGATCTGCAATATCTTGGGCTACAGAGGTCCAAATGGAATTATTGAAGATTTTACAGAAATTTCACGGACTTTAATATCTGTGATCTGAAGGTCAGATTCAGAAGATGAACCAATGACACGTGGCATTCCGTACAACTTCACTGTTCTGAACAGTCCAGTAACAGGTCACCTTGGGAAAAGGATCATAAATCCCAAATGGTGAAACCCATTCTGATGAAACCTATGTTGTTGGATCAGGGACATGTGATGTTACCTTAGTGAGAAATTTCAGACACATAGGATCATTAATTTCGGAAATATCACAGAAACAGTAACAGGAATTTCTGCAGAAGAAATCAGAAAATTAGGGCTTCCTGTTCCGGGAGTTTCCCTTCACTGTTTTCAGAAAAGGAGTACATTGGACAGCTCCATTTGAAGAGATCTATCTGGTTGTCCAATAATATCTGAAATATTCCAAGTTTTGAAAATTAGGGTTTCTGCGACAAACCCTACATCAGCGAACTCCGGGACAAGGACGGACACCTCAAATCGGTAAGATCTAATCCTTTGCTATTTCCATTTGAGGTTCTCATTTCAATATGATATATCACATCAGCTTAGTGAAAAGCTTGCGGAAGTTGAAAACTTCCAAGCCTGGAAGCATATGATCTCTCTGAATAAAATGGATTGGACACCTACATGAGTATGGAGGTTCCAGTTTCAGAGGGAGACGAGGCCAAAGAAGACATCATGCTCATGCTGCAGAGGATGATGAACCATCTAGAAAGAAATCCAGATATGAAAGTGAAGATTCTTCAAGTGAGGATGAATATGTTCTGATATCAGCTTTCACAGGTAACATTACTCATGGAAGTGATGATTGTCTTATAGACAATGGGGCTTCCAAACATATGACAGGATTCAAGGAATCCTTTGTAAGACTCTCAGAACATGAATCACCTCACAAGGTGAAACTAGGAGATGACTACCAATATCCAATAAAAGGTAGTGGGGAATCTTCATACAAGCTAGACTCTGGTAAGTCTCTAACAATGAAAGAAGTATTGTTTGTTCCAGGATTCAAGAAGAACCTTCTCTCCATTACAGCATTGGATGCAAAAGGAATGTGAGTGGCATTCATAGATGGTCAAGTCATCATATGGCAAAAAAGGAAAGACTATCGATGATGTGGTAGTGATTGAAGAACACGAAGGAGGCTTGTATAAATTGAAGGGATATCTAGAACAAGCCTTGATCCATGACATAGTATAGCCAAATGAGCTTTGGCATAGAAGGCTTGCACATGTGCATTACAGAGCACTAATTATTGCAAGCAAAGTTGTTGAAGGTCTTCCTAAATTTCAAGCTATTTGAAGGGAAGAACAAAGTTAGAATATGACCTAAAGAAACCGGTTGAAGAATGTGAAGATCCAGAATGTAGAGACCATGCAGTCATAAGAGTCTCTCAAATCAAAGAACAACGTGAAGCGGTAAAAGAAAAAGTGAAGAATGCAGAAGTGGTGATGGCCACCTTGAATGGCCTCCCAGGATCGTGGAATTCATTCATTCAAGGAATGTGTTCCAGAAGGAAGTGATTACTTTCAGAAAACTTTGGGAAGAAGAAGAAGCTCGATTCATAAGAAGAGAAGGGAAGATGGAAGAAACTGAAGATCAAGCTCTCATCATCCAAAGAAGATCCCTTAAGGAATGAGGAATATGAAAAACTCAACTCTTGAAGAACTTCTTATCCACCTCAGCATTTGGATAAGAAACGATGCTATCATGAATGAAGAAGACGATGAAGCTGAAGGCTTAAGAAGGAGTATACCCTCGAAACAAATAAAGATAAGTATTCAATTGTCATTTCATGATATTGTTTTGTTATGCATTTGTTTATATTCAGTTATTACGCATGATAGGATGTTTGCATTAATGACAGAATACTACTAATATGCATGTGATGGGTAAGTAGCTCATGGGGCTATACAAATTCTCCATTGCTACTTATCTAGAATGAAACCTCTTTGCTGACATATTGGATTAGTGCACAATCCTAATGTTGTCCTGGTAGAGATGGAAGGCATCTAGAAAGTTTCAATGAGATATGGATGAATGTTGTATTGGCTAAAGTAGTTGCATGATCATCTATTTATGCATAAGAATTTGCCAATATGAGTTTTCCTTATGAAATGTTTCTAACCATGCAAATGCATTTGACTTGTAGGAAATATCGCATACATAATCGCTTACAAGCAAAGAAGAATGAAGACTTGTTCCAAAGAACAAGTGACGACAGTTTCAAGACAAAGAATAATATGATGAATGCAGTGACATCATTGATGCAGAACCTTCCAGTTCAAGAAGAATGATGTCAGGGCGTATTATCGAGACCCGAAGGGAAGTTCATAGTTCCATAATGCAGTAGATGGAAACATCGTGGGATAGAAAGAAAGATTCGTAGCATGAGGCTTCTCACAAAGAGAAGGCATAGTCTACGAAGAAACATTTACAGCTAATAGAAGTGAAGTCACATGACATGCATAATCATGTGTGCAAATGAAAGAAGGCCTTGTACAGAAGACACCCATGGGATATCACATACATGATGAGCTTGATGAATATCTTAACCTTTGCTACAAGGTTGATAGAGAATGACAAGCTCACAGATGGGTGAAAGATGAACTTTTGAAGAAGTTCAAGTGAGAGGATCTTAGTATCCAGTGATCCTAGATGGATACTACTTGTCACTCCAGTACAGAATGTTTTAGTGCATAGGGTACAAAAGACAGAGGGAGTATGATGCTGTGCTTCAGAGGGAGTGACTACAGAATATCTTGAGGTTCGACATGATACGACAGGATGGGAAGATTACTGATGATTCTAGGCTTTACTGAGAGTAAAGTGGATTCCAACCTTTGCTTCAAGGTTGAAGACAGAAGACCAGTGATGCTCCTGTTATGTGTCGATGCACTATTGTTCTAGACATGGAGGTGTGGCAGAGTACAGATGGAATCTTCCTTGGACAAGGGAAGTATGCAGTAGAGATCCTGAAGAGATTTGGGATGATGGACTGCAAGGCTATGGCTACACCTATGGCATCAAACCTGAAGCTATTGAGTGATGCTTCTTCAGAGTCGGTTGATGCTACTATGTATCATCAGATGATTGGGTCATTGATTTACCTGACGAACATGAGACCAGATATTTGCTTTGCTATGAACACATTGAGACATGTTCACTTGATGGTTACAAAGCATGCAGGGGTACAATTGATTATGGGCTCAAGTATGATGCGAATCAAAAGATTAACCTAGAGGGTTATGTTGATTCAAATTGGGCAGGCAGTGCCATCGACAGGAAGAGTACTTTGGGATGTTGCTTCAGTATGGGATCAGGTGTGATCTCTTGGTTTAGCAGGAAGCAATCCTGTGTGGCACTGAGTACAGCTGAAGCAGAGTATGTCATAGCTTGTTCAGCTAGTTGTGAGGCAGTATGGCTGCGGAAACTACTGTCTAAGATATTTGATCTCCAGTTAGATGCTACTTTTATACACTGTGACAACCAGAGTTGCGTGAAGTTGTCAGAGAATCCAGTGTTCCATGACAGGTCGAAGCATATCGAGATCAAATATCACTATATCAGGGATATGGTGCAGAGAGGAGCAGTGAAGCTCCTGTATGTTGCGACGGAGGAACATATAGCTGATGTATTGATGAAGCCATTGGCTAGGATGAAGTTTGAGTACTTCAGAGAGAACCTTGGTGTTCTCCAGATTGAGGCTTCCTCCCAGAGACAGTGATGAGATCCAGAGCCATTCTGACATGGTGAGAGGATTGGTTCCTTCCATGGTCAGATGTAAGGGCTGAGATATTCCGTCATGGTGAGAGGATTGGTTCCTTCCATGACTGATATGAGTACTGAGATCCAAAGCCATTTTGACGAGTAGGTCAGATGTAAGGGCTGTGCCATTCTATTCATGGCTAAAGGATTTAGTTCCTTCCATGTCAGATGTAAGTGCATAAATCTCTCTTCATTGTGGTTGAGAGTCTTCCATCATTGGATGGGATTGAGCCATTCTGACGAGTAGTTCAGATGTAAGGGCTGAGCCATTCTGGTCATGGCTAAAGGATTAAGTTCCTCCCATGACAGATATGAGTGCTGGCCATTCTGTCGAGTAGGACAGATGTAAGGGCAATTGTCACTCTCCTGGAGAGTGGAGGCACATGGTCAGTTACCATGTAGCTCAGTCAGGGACTGGGGGCCATTCTGACGAGGGTGTAGGATTTAGTTCCTACCAGGTCAGATGTGAGTGCACAAATCTTTCATCATTGTGAGCGGATATGGTTCCTGCCTGGATGAGAGTCTCCCATCATTGTGAGCGGATTTGCTTCCAGCCTGGATGGGATTGTGCCTTTCTGACGAGTAGGTCAGATATAAGTGCAGGAAATCTTTCATCATTGTGAGTGGATATGTTTCCTGCCTGGATGAGAGTCTCCCATCATTGTGAGCGGATGTGGTTCCAGCCTGGATGGGATTGTGCCTTTCTGACGAGTAGGTCAGATATAAGTGCAGAGCCATTTCACAGATGTTAGTGATGTGATGTCCTATCATGCTGGTGAATGTGAGTGCTAGGCCTTTTTGATGTGATTGTAGTTTACTACATGATCAGATGTGAGTGTTGGGTGTGCCTTTCTGACGAGCAGGTCAGATGTAAGTGCGGGGCGAATACCTACATGAGAGTAGGCCTACAACAAGCATGAAATAGGGCTGGCTCTGTAGAACTTCCTATGACGAGATAGTACACACTTGATGATGACCAGTGGAGATCCAGATCGAGCTATGATCCAGATCCAGTTATGATGACTCCGAGAGATCCATATCAAGTGATGATCCAGATCCAGCAGTAGAGATCCAGATCGAGAGATGATCCAGATCCTGTCCAGAGAGATGATCCAGATCAAGTGATGATCCAGATCCAGTCCAGTGATGTTGATCCAGATCGAGTGATGATCTAGATCTAGTGATGCCATTTTTTTTTATGATCCAGATCCAGATGACTTGAAGATGAAGATGAGTTGAAGATGAAGAAGACTTGATGACAGAGATGACTTGAATATGAAGAAGACTTGATGACAGAGATGACTTGAAGACGAACATGATCCAGTGATACAGAGAAGAAGACCAGTGCTGAAAATTGTGTCGAAAGAATACCTTCCTAGTTAAGAGGGAGTGTTGATGTATATGTAACTTCGGAATGTATTCTTCTATATATTTCATATATTGTAACCGGATGTTTATTCCGGGATGTTTCTATTATGTATTTGAGTCATGTGGTCATGCCCCTATGTTCTGATCGGGAGGATTAATAATGTAAACAAGTAATATCAAGTCATTAGGTAAGTCCCCACAGTTTAGGGGCACTTGAGTTATTATACACTAATTAAGGTGTAGGCTCGAGTAGTAATTATTAGGTTGAGTGCACTTCAAGTCAACGAAATAATATAAATAGAGAGTGAGAGTCTCTCTATTTATCACTTGTGACTTAGCTCTCTTGCTCTCTCAAGTATGGCGCACCTTTGGAGAAGGAAATACTTTGGCTTGACAGAAGACAGAAGGCTGCTGTTGTGTTGGGAGGTCATCTTACTGTTTTGGGATCACATCTTGTGATGATACTATCTTAGAGGAAGTTGAGGGGTTTTCTCCATTTATGGTTTCCCCTCCTAAAATCTTTGTGTCTCTTGTCTCTTGTGATGTGCTTATGTGATTGTTGTGCTTGTTATTCTCTCAGTGAAAAGATATTATCATAATGCTAGCTTAAATGATGAAAAACTAATAGACTCTCTATCTTGGTAACCATATTTTGCATGTATTCATGGTTCTCATGTCGATGCCCATAGACCTGACATATGTGGCACCATGGTACACCAGCACAGCTCAATGGGTTCGAGGATCCTGAAAGAAAATAATTTTGGAAAGTCAGACATGTATCCTTGGTGTGTCTGTCTCCATCACACCAAGTGCACCAATGGTCATCATGATATTCCTTAGCGGTCTTGATATCTTGCAGTTCGAGCATCAGATTGGCCAACTGTGCTTGAATCTGGTTTATCCCGACCGTGGTTTCTCCTGCCGATGATGCTTCTAATTTCATCTTGATTTCCAGAGCCTCGCTCTGCGTCACAATATTTTGTTGCATTACCGGTTGTCTGATATGTGGGACAAGCGTGGTGATGAACCACTCCTTGTGTTGAACATTGCTCATATGGAAGCTGACTCGAGCCATAAAAGTCTTAGACTGTTAATCAAAGTCCCAATTTTTTTCATTGGGGAACTGTTTGATTTATTTCAACTCGGTAATGTACTGAGCCTTAGACTTTGACATCTTGAATTCTTCAAATAAACCCTTACGGATCTCATCCAATGTTTTCATTGTACCTCCCTAAGGAACCTGCATGAGTCTCATGTACCAATCTAGTGCATGACCCCTGAGGGTAGTTTCCAGCTGGATTTTCTTGATATCATCATCCACAGTCTGTCGGGCGGTCCAAATTGCCTCGTACAGGAACAAGTATTGCTCTGGTTCATTGGTGTCGTTTCCATAAAATATTGGTAGCTTCATTTTGTCACCCGCCATTCTGGGCCTTCTTCCTCTGGCTATTACTCTAATATTAGACTGTTGCTAACACATCAGCCAAGTCGTCATAGAATGCGCATTTCTTCCTGGTGGTGGACTAGTGTGCAAAGGTGTGGACACGTTACTACTGGGGTTCGATCCTGTCATCCTTCTGGGCATATCCTGGGCCTATTCATCCTTGTCATCACTGAAAGGATGCTTTGTCTCATGTGGTTGTTCTTCATGGTATTGCACTTCGATCATAGCAGGATCTTCTCCTATCCTCTACCTCTTCTATTGAAACCTTTCTCCTCCTCTTGTACAACCACTTGTTTCCTTGGAGACCTTTGCAATATCACTAGAACTCATGCCCATATACCCCTTACCTTTCCATGCATCTCCCCCCTTTCATCACAGTGTCTACATCCTCCACACACCAGAGTTCCACTACTCTTGGTCCATCTTCAAAATACATTTTTCGCACACAAGTTGTTTAATAGACAGTTGGAGCAACAACAAAAATATACCTCATGGTTTGTTCAAGAACTCCCTTTCTACTTCGCTAAATGACTTATTGGTATCAACTAAAAACTCGGTAATGTATCCCTCCAGCATACCATCCAACCACACCGTGACAACCTGTGATTCCTTATTGTCTGTTTCTTATAATTCCTAGATCAACTCTGGCATCCACGATGTCGCCTCTCCTCCTTGGAAGTTTTTCTTCTTAGAAGTGAACTTCGCTAGCCACTCATACAAGATTATAGGAAACTCATAGAAGAACCATTCATTAGTACCGTCATGAATATAGATATCCAACTAATTACTCGTCGATAGCTTTAGATCCTGAATTTATATTTTAGCGAACTCTCATAGTTTTAGACCAAGCCACTCCTCGATCTCCAGTCGAATCGGATGCCAAAACATATCCTCCTTTCAAGTGCAAATCGGTCCTGGAAATGGAACCATTTGTTGGAGAAAACCCACCAACAAAATCCTCATCAATAGGGGTTCTCACTCTGTCGACACCCAACCAGTGCGATCTCCTTGAGCACTGGCCCAGACAGGTTTTACCCTACCCAGCAACATCCACAAAGTGAATGAAGTCTCACTCGAGATGTTCCAGGGAGAGCTATCAAAATTGAGTTTTTGGCAGTAGGAAGGGAAGATATGGCATTCATGAATTCGACAACATAACTATCATATTACAGAACTAAGGCGGTCCTCACGATTCATCTTCACAACTACAGACCTAATAGATTGCATCATTCATTCATTGCAGCAGTGTTATCACAACATTGTCATTCATAAAACAACTTCAATCATAATTATGAAAGAAGTTGGATAGAATGCATCATCAATTTATTATAGCAACATCAATAAATCATAACAAATTCAACACACTTATCATTGATATGACAGCATAGAAAATAGGAAAACATAAGACAATATTTATACAAAAACCGTCATGTCATATTAATTCTGCAACAAATCCAAAATAGATAATTCTTCTCCATGGCAAAAGACCAGTTACATCCCAAAATTTAGTATCTAATACAAACAGATTGCAGATTGTTCAAAACAGAAGACTCGTCAAGACCATAGACCGATCGCAACAGATCTCCTCCTTCATACGATTATGTCCTTACAATTGCAAAACTAGCTCTATATATAGGCTTGCTCCTTTACATCAAAGGTCCACTTATAACTAACTTATAACCACTAATGACCTATGTCCACAAAACATGGTTAATTGACACATTAAATATTCAAAAATGGTTATCTTTCTATGCATTTCCCTAATCTAGCGTGCGCTTGTGCAACTATCACGACGCTGCGCAACTCACTTACCCAAAACCCCTTCCAACAAAGGTCATACCAATAGTATTGATGAACCTGAGTATGGCCCTGATGCTCCTTTGTGGAGAACTTCTATGGATCATGCAATTTCCTCATTTGGGTTTAATAGATCCTCTCCTGAGCAAACTTCTCCAGGTGAAGAAGAATATAGACAAATCTAAACATATATTCACCGTGAACAAGATTTTTAAGAAAGAATGAAAAGACTGGACAGAGTTCTGGCCACACCTGCACCTCATAATGAATCTATATTGGCTAGATTACCCCATAATACATATCCTTGGCATGTGGCTGAAATTAGAGCTTCCACTGATGGTTATCCATCATATGGTGAGACTTATCACAATCCAGGTCAAACCTCCAATTCCTCTCCTGGATTTTTGAATTCTAGGTATGTCTCTAGTCATCCTATACTTTCTATGGCTAGGGGGAAACCATCAGTTCCAATAGATTTTGTACCTTCTAACGCTAGGGGGAAACCCCCGGTGCAACCTACATTACCGATTAATGGAATTGTCACTATTAATAGATAGACCTCTACTATAGGACAATCCACAGTATATGTTCCTCCCACCAATACAAATATGGTAAACCCTCCATTAATTTCAGGTCATCCCTTAGTGGCACAAACTATAGTTAATCAACCATGTTGGGGTTATGGTTACCCAGCAAATCAAGTACCCGTAGGGAATATGGGTTATCCACCTAACTCTACAGGAATGTCCTACACTAGAATTCCATACCCTGAGAATACATTTACACTGTGGGGGAAACCCAACTAGCTTACATTCCAGCAATAGGAGGAATACCTATTCATACTTCCTGAGGCACCGGAGGACCACCTTATGGAGGTCCTCCCCCTGGGGGGCCTGGAGGTCCTCCTCCTGGTGCTCCTCGAGGTCCTGGAGGGCCTGGAAGACCTCTTCTTGGTGATCCAGGAGGTCTTGGAGATTCTAGTGGTCCTCCTACTATAGGTCCTAGAGGTTCTGGAAGTCCTCCTCCTGGTGGTCCTGGTGGCCCTAGAGGTCCCCCATTTAGAGGTCCTGGTGGGCCGAGTGGTCCCGGAGGTCTAGGAGGACCTGGAAGTCTCGAAGTCCCTCAAGTTCCTCCTCTTGGTTTTCCTAGTGGTCCTGGTAGTGATAACCCTAGAGTTCAAACCCCTTCAGGTGGATCCTCGGTAAGTTCATCATCTCATCAGCTGTCTCAACAACTTGTGTACCAGTTAACATATGGTCCTACTGATGGTTACATGCCTTATCAATACTAATAGTATGTGGGACCTAATCATTAGTTACCTTTCCTAGCAACTTTGGACTTACCTAATATGTCCAAATTAATAAATGATCCCATTTGACACAACCCTTCATGGCCTACGATTTCTGAAAAGTTTCCATCAGACATTCCAAAATTTGATGGAAAGCAGGGAGATGATCCCAAAAAACATGTTATGACCTTCCATCTATGGTGTTCCTCAAAATCCCTGATGGATGATTCTATTTGTTTAAGGCTCTTCCAGTACACATTGACCAGTATGGCTACGAAGTGGTACATTGAACTTCCACAACATTCGTTTCTGGACTTTAGCTCTCTGGAAATTGTTTTCCTTATAAATTTTTAGCTACCCATTTGTTATGAAATAGGTATGGATCTTTTAACTTCACTCCATTGGAACACCTCCATGCACATAGCGTACCATATCCATGAGTGGAGAAGGCAGAGAAGACTCATTAAATCTCCCATCCCAGACCAACTCCTAGCCGATTGGTGCACTAAGTCATTGTTTCCTCCTATCACTCGAGATGTGGCCATGGGCGGTATTGTTACTGAGGAGAAGGCTATCAGTCTCACTCAGTATCTGGATTTAGTCTATTCCAAATCTAGAACACTATATGACTTGATTCTGCAAGGCCCTCACCCCAGCACAGATCCTGCTAAGCCACCAGTAGAAACTCATGTTGATGGGTTGGTTGGTTCTATCCAGCCCTCATCGATATCCAAACCTACCAAGCAACCAAATGCTTCTACCACTTCTCCTTCTACTCCTACATTTTCCTCTGAGGTGAATTCTATTCAAAGTTCACAGGCACCCGGCAATAAGAAAAAGGGAAAAGGAAAAAACACGAAACATGGGAACCAACAGGAGAATCCTAAACCAACGACCAACGAGAATGATAAAGGGAAGAGGAAAGACAAATATCCCTTCTTATTGTGTGGAGGGGATCACTTCACAAAAGAATGTCCTTGTCATGATGAGAGAAGTAAATTTTTGAAGAGTAACCCCACACCAGCAGTTCTTACTGATCCTTTTCCCTCTTAACAACAACTAATAGACCACATGTCTAATCATGGAAACTCCAATCCCATGGAATAAATCAGAATGATGTCTTCCGAGACCATCAATTTGAGTACTTGTAGTCAATCTTATGACAAGGTAGTAGAGAAAAAGGACGAAAATCCTTCTACTAGTTCTCCCCCATATTCATCTAATGGCCCTCTCGTGATCGAAAAACCTAATCTTGATTTAATTTTACGACCACCTAAGTCTACCCTCAAGAAGTATGTTTTCAATCCCAATGCCCGAGCTGTGCAATTCTATAATGTTGTTGAAGACCTATCTCAGGAACCTTGTGCGATGTCTACCCTGGAGGTACTCCAAAGTTTTCCAACGCAACGTAAAAACCTACGAACAGCTTTGGGGGCATTAGACACACATAATACCAACTTGATTCATTTCAACGTAGAGAACTATCAATCCACACTGCCTCACCAACTCATGTTTCAGATTGCTTCTAAAGTAGTTGGGAGAAAGGTCCATTGGACCTTCCTGGATGAAGGAGCTTCGACCTCAGTCTTGTCTATATCCTATTGGAGAGCCATTGGTTCTCTTGAGGTTATGAAATCACCTACTACCTTAAAATCCTTTGCTGGATAAGGTTTCTAGCACTATGGTCTATTTCCAACACTTTCTGTCGAGGTTGGGGGAGAGACTGTTTCCATTCAGGTGGAAGTGGTTGATGCCCCATTATATTACAATCTTGTATTGCAGAGGAATTAGTTTTACGCTATGATCATTGTTTCTTGGATAGTATTTAGAACTCTCAAATTTCCACATATGGGGAATATTGTTATTATTGATCAAATCAACTATTGTACGCCAGAAGTTACAACCCCTACGGCGAATAACATCCCTATGCTAGGTCAGTCCCCTCCCCCTTATCATTCAATTGGGATATGTATGATGAAAGACTCCACCCTCATGGGTGTGTTTCCATCAGCCCCTCCTAGTATAGAAGTGGTGATAGTAAATATGATTTCCACAACTAGCTTTAGTACTGAGGGCAAAGAAATCGTTGAGTCATCCTCGCTTCGCCCACATGAAGCAATGTATGATGCTATCCAATCCATTTCTAATGACCATGCTAGTGACCTTCATCTCATGGCTTCAAATTCTTACCACCTTCCTTATTGGTTGGAACCCTCCCTCCCCACTCTAGATTATCTCACATGAGCTTTTCCTTTGGATGAGTCCATCATGGAGATCATGAGTGAGAGTGAACCCATCTGGGAAGATCATCACCATCGATCTTCTTTTCTTCCCCACACCACTTCGGTGGGTTTTCACCTTGAATCACTTATCAGTACTGATATTTTCACCCATCTGCAAACACCTGTATTATTGCAAAATACAGAATCTGAAGGAAACCTATGCAACATTACTAAAACAACCCCAATTGACATATTAGTGAAACCTGGAACCATTGAGCATGTTCACATATGACAAAACTGCTCAGCAGAAGAAACTGAAGCATATAGAGCATAATTCAAAGAATTTTGAGATATTTTTTCTTGGAATTATGAACAAATTTATGGGATAGACCCATATATTGTGGTTCATGAAATTAAAACCTATCCCATAGCAAAACCTTTCAGGCAGAAATTGTGTCAAGTTCATCCCTGGAAGCCTGCGGCTATCAAAGCCGAAGTGGAAAAACTTATGAAGGAAGGATTTATTTATGTTGTACCCCTAACGGAATGGGTATGTAACATTGTCCCTGTGAACAAAAAGCAGAGCACCATTAGAGTCTGTATCGATTTATGAGACCTGAATAAAGCTTGTCCTAAAGACAATTTCCTAACTCCGCATATTGATCAGATTATCGACAACTATGCTGGAAGTGTCATATTCACGTTCATGGATGGATTTTCTGGTTGTAATCATATTGAGATATTTCTCACCGATCAGCACAAAATGGAATTTATATTTCCATGTGGAACCTTTTCCTACAGGAATTTAGCTTTTGGCCTCAAGAACGTTGGAGCTACATTCCAGCGTGCCATGTCCTATTTGTTTCATGACATTAAAAAAATTGAGGAGTTGTGCCTTGACGATCTACCAGTGCATTCACAACAATGGGAAGACCACCTTGGGAATCTTAGAGACATTTTTCTGAGATTTCATCATTATAACATACGACTCAATCCACAGAAATGTGTTTTTTGCGTTGAGACAGGACCTCTTCTTGGCTTTGTGGTTTCTAAGGACGGCATCTGGATTGATCCATTAAAGATTGTTGCTATATTAGTCCTACCTGCCCCAAAAAATATTGTTGAGCTCCAAATCTTGCAAGGGAAGGAAAACTTTCTCCACCATTTCATTTGCAATTTCCCCAAGAAAATGCATGGCTATATGCCTCCCTTTCTTCTGGGATGACTAGGCCAACCGAGCCTTTGATAATCTCATGCATGCTCTGACTCATTCACCTATGATACACCCCCCATATTATCAAAAGAATTTCTCTTGTATGTTTCCACATCCAGTACTACCATTGGATGGTTTTAGCGCAAGAAGATCCCAATGGTCAGGAGCACGTGATATATTATGCCAGTAAGAATCTTGTTGATTTTGAAACCCAATACTTGCATGTGGAGAAGTTATCATTGGAAATGCTCATTATTGTTCAAAAAAAATTTCATTACATCTTTCTTCGCACTACCACAGTACTTGCAGATCAGGACCTTATGTACTACATCCTGACTCGTCAGGTTCTAGGGGGAAATATTCCCGTTGGATTGTCATCCTATAGGAATTCGACCTTGAGTTTGCCAAGCATACTTCAAACAAATCCTTGGTCGTTGTAGAGCTGATGTGTGACCTTCCCTGTGCTTTGATGGATACTGAGCCCAGTGATTCATTTTTAGATGAATTATTGTTCTTGATAAGCACAACAAACCCATGGTATGGAGATTTAATCATTTATCTCCAAACTCAAAGATTTCTGCCCAATATATCCCATGATGATCGTCGTCGTATTCGTCACCATGTGAAGTACTACCTTACCTTAAATGATACATTGTATAGACGTGGTATCGATTCCATTCTTCGACGATGCCTTACACATGAAGAGGTTTAAAAAGTCCTTAATGATTGCCACTATGGAGCGTGTGGCAGACATATTTCTGGGATGGCTACGGCTGAGAAAATCCTTCAGACTGGCTATTTCTGTCCTTCAATCTCCAAATACTATCATGAGGTTGTTAAGAAATTCCCACCCTCCTAACATTTCTATCTAAAAAATAACACCCACCCTGCTCCTTTACACCCCGTCATTGTAGTTGGCCCTTTTTCTAAATGGGGGATTGAATTTATGCGTTGTAAGCCTACCTCAGCTGGGGGGGCATGGTTACATCATCGTAGCCATTGATTATTTCACAAAATGGGATGAGGCTATGCCTACGTATGAATAGGATGGTAAGAATTCCAACCTCTTCTTATTTAATCACAGGATAGCTAGGTTTGGAGTCCCACAGTCTATTGTGATTAACCACGGATCACATTTCCGGTATCAAATGATGACCGAGTTAAGTACCAAGATGAGATTTCTCCATGAAAACTCAACACCTTACTATCCGCAGGCTAATGGTCAGGTTGAGGCCATTAACAAAGATTTAAAAACAATGCTACGGAGGATGGTTGGAGATCATAAATACAACTGGAACCTAACTCTCTTTTCCACCCTTTGGGCTTACAGGACTTCGGTAAAAACAACGACTGGTTTCACACCATTCCACTTAGTTTATGAACTAGAAGTTGTCCTTCCTATCCAATTCTAGATTCTGTCACTAAAACTTGTAGTAGAACTTTTGCCAAACACTTCGACCAAGGAAGATATATTTCTATACCTGACTAATATTCACAAAACTAGAAGAGATGCCACCTTAGATAATGAGGCAAATAAGAAATGCGTCAAGGCCCAGTTCAATAAATATGTTCAGCCTCAGGTTTTCAATGAAGGTGACCTAGTTCTAACCTTTGATCAAAGAAATGATAAAATAGGTAAAGGGAATTTTGAGTCAATGTGGTATGGTCCCTTTGTCGTCAGCAAAGGTTTAGAGAAAGGAGCTTACGAGCTCGTAGATTATGATGGGATACCTTTCGGGCAACCTCGCAATGGGTTGTACCTGAAGAGGTACTATGCTTAAATCATTTTTGTATGGTACCTTGTATATATGTATATTATTGGCTTTCAATATGTTGTGTCTTGATTCAGTATGGTGTTGAGTTTAGCGTCCAAACTGTTTATACAGTGTTCTGGTTATGCATATCAGATGGCTTTTTACGGCTTCGTTGATGGTGCTTGTCGTCATACCCTGAGCCGTGCTTCAACTGATTGGGTTATTTATTCCCTGGATCATGACTTAATCAGTTCAAGAGCGGTTTGTATTCAATCCTGCTACCAACAACATAGTCGAGTATCAGGTAGTAATAGGTCCACTGACTGAGCCTACATCTTGAGACATTGATGACTTGTTAGTGTTTATGGATTCACAATTAGTGGTTTGTCATCTAAACCATGTTTATACCATCCGAAACCCTATACTCCTCCGTTTATTTTGGAGAGTGCATTTTTTAGAGAGGTCATTCGATTGTATCACTTGCAAGCATGTCCCTAGATCAGATAATATGGTTGCTAATTCATTAGCAAACTACATCCTAGACTGGCATATTGCCGATTTATAAATTGTAAAATAAGCATGGTTCATCATAAAATGAACTGTAAATGACACATAAAACTCATATAAATATGATTTCCATTTGAGACATATAAAAAATGGTAATAAGTCTGTAGATATATATATATATATAAAGTATTTTTTTACAAAATGCGGTCACAAGACCTCGTCTAAAGCACTATGGCTTTCAGAAAATACAAAATTATACAAAAAAACCTGAAGCTAGTCATCTTTCAGTAGTACATCATGCATTCCACTATCTAATATATATATAAAGTATTTTATTACAAAAAATGCGGTCACAAGACCTCGTCTAAAGCACTATGGCTTTCAGAAAATACAAAATTATACAAAAAAACCTGAAGCTAGTCATCTTTCAGTAGTACATCATGCATTCCACTATCTAGTGATGCTCATGATAGCACATGATATCCCATGCTAACCTGTGAAGCAGTAGGCTGAAGCGACCTGACACTCCTCTAGTATGTCTCTGATACCTCATGGGCAGGTCATCTATCACCGCGTAAGAAATTTCAAGAGTCATCCGCTCTAATTTCTCCTCCAAATCAGTAAGGTGGTCATCACCCATGTGAACAAATTGATCCCCACCTCATCTATCCATAGGAGAAGATCCTTTGGGTCATGCACCACCAACATCTGCATGTACAAATTTAGGTCTTATTACTACCCATAAAAAACATGATCACCTTTTTAGGGTTTTTCTTCTTACCAATATCCCCCCATTGAGCACCAAGCAGTATTGGTAGATCAGGGTCACCTCTAAAATCAGTCCTTGCATAGGCGTAATCCTCTACCATGAGGATCTGGTCTCGCAGGCAATAAAAGAAAGCAGACTCGAATTTCAGCTTGGCCCTCCCACCACCTTTACGAGCCATGATCTCAACCCACCTTAGCATGCATGGGTCTCTTGCCCTAAGCTCAGTGAAAATCACCTGATCTCTCATTAGAGGCACCCTCTCAAAGATGAAGTAGGCTAAAATGGACCAAAAACCAAACTGCATTAGTTCTCCCTACCAACATTTTGTCAGTTGGTCCTTGAATATAGGAAGAAGTGCTTCTGCCTAGTTATAAAATGTAGGTGCCATAGCTTCCAGGGAATATAACATATCTGGTCAGGATTCTTGATGAGGTCCTTGGCTTCCGACTAACCTCTGCATGATGAATAGAACAGTGCAAAGTGGCATATCCACCACAACCCTAATTGGAATATTGTTACCTGAAATTCTCGTGCCAGGATGACAATGACGATTAATCATCTCCTGAGTAGTCACATCCTCTCCTTGGGAACTAGTAAGAGAGATAGGGTTCCCTTGCCTAGATGTCCCTTTCAAGAAGTAGATGTTCTCTACCTCTATGGTCAAAACATGAATTCCTACCTCAAAGTGTTGCTGCTCTAGGTTCCACGTTTGTAGCATATATTTTAGCAAGAAGGGATGGGAAATCATGCTGAGGGTTCAGAAGAACTTAAGAATCACACAACTCTATAGGGAACCCACACATCCCACATCTCTTGCGACAGTGACATCATATTCATCATGTTTCCTTTCTTTCCGGATAACCACTTTTCGATTTGATAAATCTGCCAAAAACAATTCAAAATAAATTTAGAAGCATTCGTCATAATTAAAATTTCTTAAAAAAATTTGTTTTGGCTGGCCCATTAGTTTTTTGAATCCCATAGTCGGAACCGTCTTTGTCCAGTTAAAATAGAGCGGTACCACTGCCTGTGTCAAGCTAAAGAAACAGGGTTTCTATCGAGCACTACCTTTCCTGTAAGGGCTAGGAGCGGTGTCCTCATTTCCCATTTTAGGTTTGTCCTATGAGCTCAAACAACCATGAAAATTAAAAATTGGAAACCATAAAAGGAAATAGGATGGATTTAGATGTTACCTGGAACTAACGGTGTGAAAAATGAGCGGTGGATGCTCCCGAAATATTTAGCTGAAGTTTTGGCTCCAAAATACCCAAAATGTTCTCCAAGGTTGTTAAATAGTGAAATGAATTTTTTCTCTGTTTACTTAGACTTTTATAGCCTATTTTTAGGGGTTTTTAATGTTTTAAAATCATTTTTATAAAAATATCCTTTAACATAGTTCATAAAAGTCATTTTTTCGAATATTTTGGGAAACTAATGGTCATTTAAGTCTTGCAGGGACCAAAATAAGCAGTAAAGTCTGTTGGGAAGTTTGTTTTTGACTTTTTCATACTTTTGAAAAACTGAAAAAAGTCCTTGAGCATTCATTTCGATACTTTGATCGTGTTCTCAAACACTAGTATCAAAGTTTCAAGTGTTTTCCTGATTCTTTTCGGACTTGTAAAACTCTTTATCGTGAAAAGAGACCTGATGGAGTCTTCTTTAAACTCTTTTCATACTTTTTAAACATGAAAATATTGTCAAGTACTTATCTTCTTCATACTTGTAAAAGTATTTGAAGATTCATCTCTCTGACAGTAGTTTATCTCTTTTTTGGTTTGGATGGACTATTTATAAAACAGGAATGCTCCAGCCAATCATGACCGGAAGAGTTCTCTTGGGTATTATTTTACACTTTTTTGGTCCCTAAAGACTAAATCATACAAAAAAGGACCCTTTGGAGTCTTCTTTTGTCTTCGTCCGGACTCTCTAAACATGAACGATACCAAGTTAACTTTATGATTGGACTCTATTAGCACCATATTTGAATAATTTTGGATTACTAAAGGCTTTGGGAAATGACCCTGTTTGAAAATACTATGAACGCACCATTTGGGGTATCAGAGGCACATGCATAATTCATAATGGACCGTGGGATGATGAAAGGGTTTGGATCCATGGTGGTGGATCATTTTACCTTTGGAGTAAGTAGCAGTGGAAATAAGGTAAAGAAATTCATGAATCGATGATTCAAATCCAGGAGGGTGAAGATCAACGGTGAAAAACATTTCACGGATTGGAGATGCAAGGAAGAATGCGGTCTTTGGATTTGCGGAGTGTGTTAAATGGGAGAAGTATTGGATAGTTGAGATTGATCCAAAGATAGATCAACGGCGCTAAAAATTTTCATGTGGTGAACGTGCTTGGCGAAAGAAACTTTTCCAAATCATAGAATATGTTAATAGGAGAAAGGATTGGATGGCTGAGGTAAAGGAAGAGATAGATCTGCATTCGTAGTCAATTCTGCGATATGAACTAGAATGGACGGGGTCGAGATTTCAATCCGCAAAAAGTTGTAAGGTACACAAGGATCAACGATTGTGAAGAGAGATCAATCTCTATCAATAAATAGGAAACATTCCGCGATTAGAAGCTACTCACTCGATCAGAGGAAAAAGGATTGGTGGAATGTTAAAGTTCTAAAAAATGAACGGTCCCGATGAGGGTAGTTTGGAGATCAATGGTTGATGTTGATTTCCCCAAATAAAGCTGCACATATTGATAGTGTTAAACTTCTGTATGAATACCTTGCATATCAAAGGATTAGATTGCAAAGAGAAAATATCTATGGTACATATTGTGTGGAGGCGCAAGAGGACTATGCCATGTAGAAAACTAAAAAAGTGTCTACGTGGAGCTGAAAAAGGTTTTTCTTTTACAGAGATTTGAGATTAATGAATGCCCTGACTGTGTACAGAGTGCCAACGTAGACAGATCAGAGAAATGCGCTAAGTGACAAGGTAGACACCCTAATACTTCCATAGTACTATTGAAAATGGATAAAATGGAAGAGATAGAGGTAGTAGAGGTGAGGGATAATGAGGAATTAGGGGTTATTGGTCAGAAGGATGAAGAAAGTTTCGTAGATGAAAATTATGAAATATTTGATACTATTCTATTGAACAAAACAATTGAAACTGCTAAAGGTAAACTGGAATTTCTTAAGGACCAAGGTAGCGATACATGTGGTGTTTTTAGGTCCTTTTTCCATTTTTTCTCTGTTAACCAAACCCCCCATTGCCCTAAGTTTGTTGAATGGTGTACAGATAATTTTCTATCACTGAAGGATTCATCATGAATAAGTCCAAGTCCAAAATACTTTTCCCTATTTAGGATCCTATCATTCGTAAATCCCTCCATGTCCTAGACGAATTTGTCCACATATCCTAAGAATACAAAGAAGAGAGTATTATACAAATCTTTCGAGAGTCCAGAATAAAAAATAAGGAAGCTTTCCTGAAGTCTTGTTCAAAACATGATGCTGGAGTTATCAGTCTGTCTTACCCGATTGACCTGAGTCTTTTTAATGAAGAAACCCAATGGTGCATAACCCTAGCTAGTCAGTTTCTAGGTTTAGATTCTAATGGCTATGTCATAGAGCCACTGTTGAGTCTGTTGTTTGTCTTGAGTACCTCTCCTATAAAACCTAAACTTCTAGGACAATCCTTTCAGTCCTTTTGTCTTAAATTTGATGAGTTTCTAGATGAAAACATTCGTTCTCAATTATCTAACTTCCACGATACCGGACGATTCAAATTTCGATCATTTTTATTGAGAATGTTCTTGTATTACAATGAAGATAATTTACAGGCACTTGGGTTAGTGATCACTGATGACATGACCAAGAATTACTGTGAATTCATGAACTTTTTTATGGCAGAAATATATGACATTTTCTTTCAACAAATATTTCCCAGGGTGATTCCTGAGATGAAGAAAATGTTGCAGCTATCTCGTACTAAGATGATACGAGATTGGTTCCTGACATAATTTGAAATAGTTATAAGACTATATGGTTTTTTGCATTAGCCATATGTCCTTCCGGCCCTTTTAACAGTTAGGATTGTTTCGTTGGAATTTATTAGGAAAAGGATTACTGTTGAAGAAGAGCACATTCTAAGCTTTAGAAAGAGTTCTGGTATTAATTTTCCTTGGGAGATAGGACCATACACTGTCAAAAACAAAACTTCCCTACCACTGGTTGATAGTCTACTCAAAATCATGGGATTATCTTTGGGATAGGCCATAAATTACGACCCACATGAGATAATTTCCAAAAGGAGATAACCTAACAAGAATAATCCTTTTGAGAAAACATAAATAGTTGGATTAAGAGAAGAAGCAAATTGGGAATATTATCCTATCTATACTACAAATGATATCAACATGGAACAAGACTTTGTCTCGTCCCTTCCCAGAAACAATTTTTCCCAAATGAACCTATCTAACATAGTTGCAATGGCTAGAATTCTCATTGCTGGTAAGTTTTTTAGGAAGTGAAAAGAAAAGAGGACATTCAGATCCCATGGATACTGATGAAATAGATACTGCTAGCACGCCAAAAAAGAATAAAGTTGAACAAGAACAATAGATAGCGCAGGTGAAGAAAAATAGTATGAGATGGCAGATGAAGAAGATAAATGCAAAGGGAAAACAGAAGCAATAAGAACCCAAAACATTTGCTTTAGAGCTTAAGGAGTATGTATTTGAAGGACAAACTCCAAGAAAGTTTACATCTAAAGAAGATTGGCTGAATACTTACAAAGAGAAGGCTGATAAAACTTTTTATGAGACAGTAAAGTTATATGAGGAAATAAGACAGTTACCCAAACCAGATGTAGCATTGAAGACTGTAAGGGATCATGCTACAGACACCCTAAGTCTGGCCATGACAGTGGGTAATAAAGTGTTAGAATTTAATGTGAACCTAGAAAGTATTCCCATTATGGATATCATACACCTTTACAAAAAAACTAGTGATATCTTAAATACCAGATTGTTAAAGGCTACATTACAGATATCTGAGCTGGAGTCAAGTAAAATAAAAACTTAAGACCTCTTGAGGAAAGTAAGAGTTGAGAACAAGGCCCTTAGAGTCAAATTTAAAAAGTTGCAGGATGAATCGGTGAAGGTGGATGGATAGGAAGATAAGCGAGCATTGGCTCAAAATTTGCTGGATGAGAAAGAAAAGGAAATTCAGATGCTTAAAAAGAAGTTGAAAATTCCTTCTACCCAGCTCATTCATACCTCTGAGTTGACTAAGTTTGAGAAGGAAAAATAAGCATTAAACACTGATTTAACTGATTGCAAATCCAATCTATTGAATCTTGAGGAAAAGAAAAAATAGTGGGAAGTAGATGCCAAACTTCTAATGGAGAGTGAAAAATATCTAAAGGTTAAGTTGGCAACAAAGGAAAAAGAGTTTCAAGAAAAGTACAAAGAATTTGAAAGTCAATTTGCAAATGTTTCTGGAGAAGTAGATACAAATTCGTTGTCTAAGGCAATGTCCCAGATAGGCCTAAACGATACTGAGCTTACAAAGTTGAAACACCAAATTAAAGAACTGGAAGAGAAAAATGAAAAAGAAGAACAAGAGTAGAAGAAGGTAGATGAGAAAAGTTAGGAATTGATAAAGTAAAATGCCAAATTAAACAAGCAAGTGGTTGGCAAGATGGCCTTGCAAGGGGCGAGGCATATGATATGGGATAAAATCATTTCAGAAGCTAACAATTTTAGACCTTATTTAGATTTCATTGCAGATCAAGAGGGTGCTTGAAAATGGCCAAGAAATGTTTTGATAGTAAAGCAGGAATTACATAAGAGACCAGTGGAGGTATCTCAAAATTCTATTGATTTTCTAAGCACCTTATTACAATATCAAACCAGCAAGTGTGGTATCCAAAACAGAGTTGCTATTATTTCTGGAGCTAGAAAGGTGGTTAGAAAACATAGGATGGTGGATATTGTACAGGCCAATATTGATATTATAGATCACAGAGTCAAATAAGTGATTGAGTTATTTAAACCATTTGTAAGAAGGGGGTTTCCTTTCTTCTCGGAAGAAAAAGGACCATTTGGAGTAATTAGTTATTTCCAGGTCAGACAACTGCAGGTTCATAGATATGCAGCAAGCCCTGTCTGGAAAGACCATATGTGATAAATTGGCTAGAGAATTTGAATTACTATCTGATTTTAAAGCCGCCTATGCTACAGTACCTAGTTTCTCATACATTGAAAATAGGGAGCTCAGAGTACTATCACACGACATGGTTGTTGCAAATTTTCCTGGTCCTGATCAATGGAGATCAATTCAACAGTATGGATCGAGCAAGTTTATATTGCAGCCTTAAAGATATCAAGGAAGATAGAATGAGGAGTTTTATTCATGGAATACCTATTCCCAGTCACCTCGCTGAGATTTTGTATAGCTGTCATCAACTGAGATATACAGAAAAGCATTTTTAGCCTATTTTTCCAGTAGTCCACAGTTTATTTATGTCTTATGTAAATCATGGTGCATGTGCCACATTCAAGTTTGTTATAAGTTTGTTCTTCAGTTTGTAACTAGTTTTGATTCTAAGGTCGATCTAGGAGGTCCGAGAAATTATAAATTTACCTCCTGTAGAGGGAGAAAGCATTGGAACCTGAGTAATTTTGGAGTTGTATGTTTTCAAGAGCTTTTTAATAAAATTGCAGAGCTGAAGTTGGTGTTTTTCCATAGATTCATGTGTTATTTTATGTTACATTCTGTATTTTCCTTTCTCATGTGAATGTTCTTCCATTTTATCTGTTCATTATGTTTTCTTTCACTTCTGGAATGAGGGTATAACAATTCTAGAATTCATGTTGGCATTCTCTAGCTGTTCTTTTCAGAGGTCCACAAAAAATTTCTTCTAAAATTAATACAGAATTCATTTCATAATGCTTTGTGTTCACGATCTATTCATGTTCTTCATTTTCCACCAGACAATTATGATTTGACTGTTACTGAGTAGATATATTTCCTCTATGTTAAATTTCCCATGCATAAAGTTTTGTTATCTATATTTCACATCTTGACTCGATAGCCCAATGGTCATGTGTCCCGTTTCAACCAATCTTACAAACTATACACATTTTCACTTGTATATATCTGGCCTTGTTAATATTTTGTGAGAGATCCATCTTGGAAGAGAATAAAGCTAGACTTTCCTTCAAAAGTATTTTTGATGTTACCTGGGAATAAACATTCACAACCTTTGGTAATTTTCTAGTGCTAACAGACTCGTTAAAATAAACACTGAGAGACCCTTTTTGGGGAACAAACCCCTCCTTTCTCAAGTTCGTAAAATGTATGATAATTGAATTGTCTTCAAATAAGCTACAATGAGTGTTTGTTACCCTCTTTGGACTCATAAAAATGAAAAGAGGCACTCTTCAATAATGATGGGAAAATTAAGGGAAGGGATTCAATTCGTTTTATGAATAAAATGGCAGTTTGTTGTCACCTTTGAACATAGCACAAGTCTGTATTTCATTCATTCAATTAGGTAAATCATCTTGTCTCTGAGTCGATCCACTTTCATGAGTCATGTCACTCCTTTGAGTCTTTCAAAGAATGTATTGTCTAATGTCGCAATCTGTTCCACCTCATCGATTCAATGTTTCCAAGTATTTTGTCATGCACCTGATGTTCAAAGGGAAGTAAGAAGTTTACCTCTGCAGTTAAAACAACCTTTGTGTCAGTACTTTTGAGTCAATCCGATGGTTACATTATCTATAACATTCCAAAACTATTGTTCCACGTTTTGTGTCATCGATGTGGGATTCATCATGGCCCTCCTTCTATGATACTATTCTTGTCAACATCAGCTCATCATTCAGGAATTAGTCTTAGAAACAAGTTTAGTACCTTGAGATCTATATGGTTCAATGACAGATTCTCTCACTCTCGACATAGTTTTACATCATTGAACTTTGGTCAATAGATTCAACTGAGTGTTCGACATCAAAACATCTATTCACACTTAGTATATTGTACTAGAGTAGCTTGGGAATCATTGACATTTATGGTCATCTCCCTCGCACTTGTTAATGGTTCACATCATTGACTGGTAATCAAGTAGTTTCTACCATGTTCAACTTCAGATCATTGTAATCACATGGATATAATTGTACTTTGTGGAAGACAAGACAAATACCCTGGGTATTTTTTGAAAATAACTCATAGCTTTCTCCCTAGGTTGCGATGAAGTATATTGTATGAAGTACCAACATGGATCCTCATTTGTATGGTCATGGATATGCTCAAATTTGTGTTTGTATGACATAGATCTACATTTTATGTTTGGTAGATATGTCCAAGTTTGAGTCCTCTACCACATGGATCTACGTTGTATTCTAGCAGCCATGTTTTTTTATCTCTCTCATGGATTTGCCTTGTATTGGTCTGTAGCCATGATGAAGACACATTTTCTCATGAATCAAAAGTATTGATGTATTGCATATGCATGGTTGAAGATCTCTGGTCAAGCTGATTCTTGCCTTCAAGTAATAACTTTCTCTTTCAAATATCTTGGCTATCGTATCCCTCTAGCCTCATGCTTTGGGGGGCATTCTGTTATTCCTAAATCTCATTATTGGCATGTCATGAGATCCCAAACTTCAGTGTTTCACTCAATCCCAAATTGTGAAGCAAGAACATTGGTCCAGACATCATATTTATATATGAAAATCCAACACTACTTCTACCATTTAATCAAAAAGTGGTACCTTCTTCAACACCACCTGTAGTATGTTGGCAATAAGCGGTGGCACCACTTTTATCCTTTAAGAAATGCATAGTTTTGTCTAAAACTGCTTTGTCAAGCTGAGAAAGAAGTGGTGCCCTTGGTAAAAAGTGAAAAAGAAAGGTTCCCACGAAGCTTCTCGAAAGAAGGCTTCGTGGCACCCTTATCCCTAATCATTAGGGTCAGTTGGGCTCAAGATCCATCCTTGTAGGATCTCCTAGCCACCTCACCCACCAATTTCGCAACCATCCCTATCCATTCCAAACCTATCAAAGCAGGCTCAATATCCATGGTTGAGGAGAGAGTAATGTCATGTTTTTTCTTTGATATTCTGGCCTAAGTCATTCAAGAAAGATTGAAGTAGCAAGTTGGAGCTGTTGGGGACAAGATGTTGGTTTTTTGAAAGAGCATATCAACACTAAGGCATAGGTTGTAAACTCTTTCTTCATTTTATTAATGTAAAGTTGGTTCCTTTCCCATATACTTGTTATGTTATAATCTCGCATGTTATTGTCAAATTCCTTAGTCACTGACATAGATCTATAGATGATGTTCTGGAATCTTTTATCTCTTGTATGTTTGATGTGTTTATGCAAGTATTTCCTTGGAGACATTTTGTCATAAGAGAAGAACCACATCACTCCGTCAAATATTTTATTCTAGGTGTTTATAGCTTCTAGGGAAAGTCTTCCAACCTTATCGTGAACTATTTTTTCTGGATCTGAACCATTCAGACCATAGGAACAGCTTCTGTCCACGGAAGTGCAAAATTCCTAGAAACACAAAAAAGTAATCCAATATACTACTGGGTTTATGACGCTAATCATCCAAGCTAGCTAACAGTTGGGTTTATCACGCTACTCATCCAAGCTAGCTAATAGTTGGGTTTATCACGCTACTCATCCAAGCCAACTAACGAATGGGTTTATCAGGACACACATCCAAACCATCTCACTGTTGGGTTTATTAGACTACAGTCAGTCAATCCAACATTCAAATTAAGGACCAACCAATCCAACTAACATATGATTTTATCAAGTTGCAAAGGAGCTGGAAAGCTTGAACTGCTAAGATAGTGAGCTAAACCACCAAGCTATGGACACCTGCACTAGATTGGGCTTGGCTCCAAAAAAATCTACACACCCAACACAAGGAATCATCCCCTTCTCTACTACATAGTTTCTTGGTCTATGCCTTCCATTCCAGTGTTGTTCAGGGTGTGCAAAGAAGAAAACTAGACCCTCTAGATCTATTTGTGAGGTTCCTTCCTACACTAGGTTTATCAAGCTAGTTCATACCCAATTTTGATCCAAACCTGTTCAGGCCAAGGAAAAATATGCACACACAGAAAACCACAATGTCAACACAGCAACACAGGATTCCACTCACTCTGTGATAGAGGAGACCATTGCACAACAACAGTGAGGATGGTAACAATAGGTGAACAACCCAGAACAAAACATGATTTTGCAAACAGGATGAACACACAGCGTGCATGAACATAATAGAATAGAGAATGATCAGAATGGACCAAGACGTTTCAGTGAGATCTAGATGATGGACTAGAATGCACCATGAGGAAAAACTGAAAAACATGAAGGATGGATAATAAAAAACGTCCCACCTCTCCCCAAAACGTGAGGGAAGATGAAAACATGAATGCATGAGGGAATGGGCATACATTTTTGGGTGTTTTCTTTTGACACATGGCTCTTCCCCGAAATGGCTCAAGTTTAAACATTCCCCCCTTATCCTTATGAAATCATGCCCCCATCTCATTATTTGTTCCATTGACATAGCTGGTTGTGGGTTTTTAATTAAATTGCATATTCATATGATGTCCAAAATTATAATTTGTCGGCTAGCACAGAACACCATCGACATCGATTTTAATTACTGAAACATGAAATGATAAATCAATGGTGGGGATTTTTCCTTTAGCTCCATGCCATGATTAATTACAATATTTACATCACATATATTTAATGCAAACAGGGTCAAAACTGGAGTGTTACATTCCCTTCCCCCTTTAACAGCATTGTCCTCAGTTCTTTACAAAATTGAACAAAAATACTACGATGGTACCTCCCTCAATGCTCCACGGAATTGAACAAAAATGGGCGTGCCAATCACATAGCATCCTCCAGCTCCCATGTAGCCTCTCCAGGACTATAGTGCTCCCATTGCACCTTCACCTACCCTATGGGTCGATTCCAGAGCATTGTGACGTTAATGTTGAGGATGCGCATTGGCTCGATTTGGAATTCTCCCTCGGGTTCCACCTAAATTACATCCCAATTTATCACATGGTTAGGATCATGTACATATCTCTTAAGCAAAGAAACATGAAAAAAATTATGACCCCTAGTGCTAGTAGGAAATGCAATTCTATATGCAACTGGCCCTATTATTTCAAGCACTTTGAATGGCCCACAATATCTAGGTGACAACTTGGTGCATCTTCCAATATTCAAGGAACTCTTATTTTCCCTCACTCTGAGTTAAAAATTATCCCCAACACTGAACTCTCTGTTCACCCTACGCTTATCTACATAGCTTTTCTATCTGTCTTGGGCTGCTTTCAAATTATGCCTGATCTTTACAACCTCTTGCTCCATTTCTTTAATCAATTCTGGACCAAGCACAACCCTATTCACTGGATTATCCCAAGTCACTAGTTTCCTACACCTCCTGCCATACAGAGCTTCATATGGAATCATCCCCAAGGATGCTTATTGTTCGATGTTATATGCAAATTCTACCAATTGTAAAGAAATCTTCCCAATTGGTTGGTTTGTCCATCACATACATGCAAAGCATTTCATCAAGAACTTGGTTAAATCTCTTTGTTTTCCCATCAGTCTGAAGATGGTATGCAGTGCTGAAATTCAACTTTATACCCAAATCTGTAAACAATCCCTTCCAAAAATTGGAAGTGAACTTGACATCTCTGTTAGAGACTATTGCCTTAGGAAATCCATTCAATTTGAAAATCTCTTTCATGAAGATCTTTGCAATGTCATCGGTCTGATGCATAGACTTAACCGGTATAAAATGTGTTGCCTTTGTTAACTTGTCCACCACAACCATGATGGAATCATTTTGTCTCCAAGTCATTGGAAATACTGTAATAAAATCCATGGAAATAACTTCCCATTTTCATTCTGGAACTAGCAAAGGTTGCAACAACCTTGCTGGGTTTTGATGCTCAACCTTCACCTACTAACATTTCATGCACCTTGAAATATATTCAGCCATGTCATTTTTCATTTGTGGCCAAAAGTACTGATTTCTAGCTGTAGCAATAGTCTTCTGATATCCTGGGTGACCAGAATATGGAGCTTGATGGATCTCATCCATAACGACCCTCCTCAAATCTGCTACATTTGGAATATAAATTATTTTCTTATAAGTAAGGAGTCCATCTTCTTTTAATTTATATCCCTCATACTTATTTTCAAGGCTTTGCTGTTGCAACTTGTCCTTGACTTGTGCATACAATTCATCTTCAGCAGCATGGTTAACAATCGGATGCCTCAACTCTGATTGGAAAATACTAATATATGCCACACGCATTTCCTGCACCTTCCTGTTCTGTGCATCAACTACCTTATTCTCTTTTCCTTTAATATTATTTATTTCAAAATCAAACTCACATAAAAAATCTAGCCATCTAGCTTTCCTAGAATTTAGAGTAGGTTGATCAAACAAATACTTTAGACCACAATGGTCTGTCCTTAGCTCAAATATTATGCCCATCAAGTAATGCCTCCACATCTTGAGAGCATGTACTATGGATGCAATTTCTGGATCATGAGTTGGAATAGTTCTTCTCATGCTCCTTCAAATTTCTTGACTCATAACATATTGCATGGTTTTCTTGCATAAGAACTCTTCCAAGTCCTTGACCGCATGCATCAGTGCACACCACAAAATATTTCTCTAGGTATACAACTTTCAATACTGGTGCATTGGTGAGAATATTCTTCAACTGCTGGAAGCTTTCTTCACACCTCGATGTCCATTCAAATTTTCTCCCCTTCCTTTGCAAATAAGTGATGGCATGTGCAACCTTATAGAATCCTTCAATGAATCTCCTGTAGTATCCTACAAGTCCCATAAAATATCTTACATCTGTCACACTTCTTTGAGTAGGCCAATTCATAATGGTTTCAATCTTGTCAAGGTCCACAGATATACCCTCTTTTGAGATAATGTGACCCAAATACTGAATTCTATCTTTATAGAAGTCACACTTGCTCAACTTTGCATAGAACTGATGCTCCATGAGCAATTGTAATTTCTATCTCATATGTTCTTCATGCTCTTCCTCATTCTTAGAATAAATGAGAATGTCATCAAGGAAAACAAGAACAAACTTGTCCAAATACCTACTAAAGACACTATTCATAAGGCTCATAAATGTATCAGGTGCATTTGTGAGACCAAATGGTACCACTACAAACTCATAATGTCCATACCTTGTCCTGAAGGTTGTCTTATGAATTTCTTCACCCTTGATTCTCACCTCATGGTAACCAGACCTCAAGTCAATCTTGGAAAATACCTTTTCTCTTCTCATTTGATCAAAGAGGTCATCAATTCTTTGAAATGGGTATTTATTCTTCACCGTGACTTTCTTCAGTTGTCTATAATCAATACACAATCTGACTGTACCATCTTTATTCTTCACAAATAGAACTGGTGCTCCCCAAGGAGACACACTCGGCCTGATATACTTCTTCTCCAATAACTCTTGCAATTGGATCTTCAGATCTATAATTTCCGGTATACTCATTCTCTAGGGTTTCTTGGACACCAATGCTACTCCTGGAACAAGCTCAATTGTGAAATCAATATCCCTCTTTGGAGGAATCCCTGGAATCTCATCAGGAAAACATCCCTAAATTCTTTCAATATAGGATAGTCCTCCAACCTAATAGTTTCACTCTCTACTGCTTCCAAAACATGAGCTGCATACACTCTGCAACCTTTCCTACAACACTTCTTTAGCTGCATTGTTGAAATCTGCCTCACAGAAATCATCTTTGTAATGCCTCTTACAACTCTTGGGTTTCTTTCTTCATCCATGCATTTAAAAGTATTATTATAGTGGTCGAGCTTTACCCAGTTAACTTCTAACCAATCCATTCCAATGAGAACATCATAGGAATGAAGTGGTAGAACATTCATATCTACACAAGTGACCAATACATTCATCACCAAAGGGCATTTCTCTACCACTTCACTAACCTTTTTCTTAGTTCCAGTGGCTAGCTGAGATAACCATGATTTGCTATGCTTTACTTCCTTAAGAGCACAAATCACCACTAATCTAGGAGAAATGTAACTATGAGTAGAAATAGGGTCAGTCAAAATAGAAATAGATTGCTCAACAATATTACATGCAACTTCAACCACAGTTAACTAGTGATCTTCCTGGCAGTCCTCCAGTGTTGCATAGATCCTAGGGATGGCCCTTGCTACCTAAACCACTATTTCTGTCTCTTGAATATTGTAAGCTGGCCTTGCATTCTCATTCTCAATTGGACCAATCCTGCACATGTTGGGTCCTCCACATTTCCAACATTGGAGTGGTTCTTTGTTCTGTTGTGGGTCTCTTGGCTTTTCTTCCACCACTCTAGCTAGCTGCTTCTCAACTTGGGATGGTTGCTTCTGCTGATTCCTAAAGTTATAAGGTTTGAAACCTTTCTTCCTTTGGTCATACTTCTCATTCCTTTTGTGCTTCCATGTCTTATGGTAATCAGGTTTTTCTTTGCTTTGTGTTGAGATTACAGCATCGGGAGTAAATCTCCAGTCTTGTAATATCAAGATAGTAGGCTTGTGTAGTCCAGTCTTGTGTAGTCCTACGAATATCCTCATATGATTGAGGTGGTGATGTTGTAAATTCTTGTGAGTAATATCAAGACAGTAGGCTTGTGTAGTCCTATGAATATCCTCATATAATTGAGATGGACAGTAGGCTTGTGTAGTCTTAAGAATATACTCATATGATTGAGGTGGACAGTATGCTTGTGTAGTCCTATGAATATCCTCATATGATTGAGGTGGTGATACAGTAGACTTCTGTAGTCCTCCAAATGTCCTCATATGATTGAGGTGGTGATTCAGTAGATTTGTGAACTCCTACAAACATCCTCATATGATTGAGGTGGTGATGCAGTCAATCTTGTGAGTAATATCAAGCTGAGTCTTATGAGTAATATCAAGAGAGTAGAATTGTGAGTAATGTCAAGTTCTACAAATATCCTCATGTTGTGACGTGGTGTACTTTACTATGTAAAGTATATATACTATGTCATGTATGGATAGTCATGGTCAACAGGTGCTACAAGTATCCTTTAGGGATTAGCTACCCCTAGAGCGATTATCTTTAGCATATGACTATATGACCTGGGGAAATACATATGATCATAGGTTCAGAAACGATCTTATGAGTATGATATGATTAATTAATGAAAACAGACATGGACCATGCAAAGATATTTAATATAAGCACAGAGATAGAGAGAGAACTTGAATTGCAGTTATGATAAACAAGTTTAGTTAATTAAGGGTTCAACTCCTTAATTTATGCAAATGGTTATTGGAAATAAACATTGGTGGATATGCACTAGTTATCTTTAGTTACATTCAGTTCTGATTAGTTACATTCAGTTCAACTCAGTTACATTTAGTTCAACTCAGTTAACTACTCAGTTAGAGTTAGTTAATTAATGGAAGGTGCATATCTTCATGTAGAAGATAATTATGGAGTGCCATCTTGACACCAGATTAGGATGGGGTGCATGATTACAGATGGATCAGTGTTCTAAGTGTTAACAAGTTATTTCTACATGTAACCATTATATTTTTGTTGTAAAACCTAATTTGACTTGTTATTAAAGTGCTATGCACTTGGCAAGTTACATACGATGTTTCATTCGATCTCCTCTCTCTAGTGCTCTCGGTGAAAGAAATATGCTATTGTGTTGTAATCATTCTCTACTACTTATCAATCATACTCTAAGATTGGTTGCTGGGTTTTTATTCTCTGAATCAGTAGAGGGTTTTCCCAAGTTATATCCTATGTTCTATGGTTTGATTTATGTATTTGGATTATCGATGAGATTTATATGCACTGTTATTATGGATTAAACTTTTAAAGTTCAAGTTTATTCATATTTTGCTCAATCACTAACATGGTTTTAGAGCAAGGGCGTGCAAGAGCTTAGTTGCACAAGAAACTAAAGCCTACATGATCTTGAGAAGTATTGAGCAAAGAGTTTGGAGCCATGGCATCAATCTCCATCCAACCGGAAGACCAATTTGAACTTTACTTCTAAATTGAATGCAAGAGTGTGAATCATTATTGAGGAGAATCATCTAGATGTTTACTTGAACTCAATGAGTGAGGACTCTATGCAGGGAGAATTAAAGAGTAAATCAAGATGCACAATTTCCATCACTTTTTAGGAGACAAATTTCGTGGAGACATTTTGATCAATCCGCGAGGAATAAGACAAAACGGTTGAAAAACTACTTCTGAAATTGACCTATTTATCTTAACTAAAAGAATATTTCAAAAATATGCAACTGTGTGAGAGATACGATCAGGTATTTGAATATTAAATTCTTAGAGTTCATGTTCTGGCCATTTTCCCAAAGTGGGCCAATTGATGGAACAACCCCAATATCTGTAAGTTAAATATTACCATTATTCAATGGATCTTGTGTATAATGAGAGCCTAATAGAGTTGATATCTCATCCAAAGAAGAGGATTATTGTTGGAAGATGTTTTTATTTGAAAGAAGAACATTCGCTTCAGGGTGCATGGGATCCATTTTTGCCATGCAGAAATTTGCTACCTCCTGCATGCACTCAAATTCGCAAAGAGATCAAGACTGAGGGACTACAATAATCTCCGCAAGGAAGCAGAGATTAAGAGCAAGCATGGAAAACAATAAAAAGATAAGTACCCAAATTTTTTATTATATGTTATTTAGATCGATATGCTTTTGAATATTTTCATTACAGTCATATAGAGGATGCATGATTGTTAATAAGATATGAATATAGAGCATGTATGATTATTCATAAGATATGAATATAGAGCATGCATGATTATTTTATAAAATATGAGTATAGAGCATGTATGATTATGAATATAAAGGATGCATGATTGTTTCATAAAGATATGAATATAGATTTGCATGCTTGTTTCATAAATATAGAGATGAATGATTGATTCATGAGATATGAATGTTGGACATGATTGATGAATGTTGGGTTGCATGATTATTTAATTATCATATGCTTTTACAAAATCATATTCTATTTTTATTACAATCTGTATTCCTGGACTTGGAATTGTGTTTAGCATATGTATTGTTATTCCTATCTTTATTGGAATGTTATCAATCTCATGAGTCCAAATTTTGTGAAATGATATAAGACTGATATAAGAATTATGTAGGACTAATATAAGGCTGAAAACATCATTCATAAGACATGGTATTTAGGGCAGCATGATTGGTTCATAAACTGTGAACATAAGACTACATGATTGGCTAGATAGAGGGATTCATGCTTACCTCATGAGATATGAACATGGGGCTGTATATTCCTTTCATAAAATGAATTCTTGGACTGATATAAGATTGATATAGGGATTCATATCAGTACATAACATTATAATGGGTTATGATAAATCAGTTGGTCAATATTTGTACATAACTAAGTAAATCTTTATCAATATATTGAAAGTATTTCATGTGAATAAAATTCAAGAGTATGAAATGGTTCTAACCATGAGAAAATTTGTCTTGTAGGTAAAATTAATATTCCCTTACCTACAAGTAAATAAGGACATGAATGTGGAGTCATTTTGATGATTGAGCCTTGAAGAGAATAGTTCGAGAGGTTCCTATGTCTCTTGGGAAGCAAACAAAACAAATGGCTTGATTATATTATGATAGATTTGAATACTCCTAAATATATTCTATCTTATTTAGATTCGTGTGTCAAATAAGAGCTTGATATATAGATCAGCATAAATCTCCATGATGGAGGACCGAGAATATGATTCTCACATTTACATGGTGAGAGGAAGTTGCTAGTCTCGCTAGCTCCTGAAGAACCAGTGTAACTGGTTGATGTAACTCCAATAAAAAGGAGATATGTGTGATGCTCATATTTAGAAGGAAGATGATAACTGTATTCTAGAATCTTGTTATGATTCTTATGATTAGTGGTGTGGTAGTCACTGTTGAAATATTGTAACTTCGAAGAATATTCTATATGTATTTCTTTGTGGTCCCTGATGGTCCTACCGGGAGAACCACTTGTATTACTTTGTACCCCGATGCTCCTAATCGGAATAACTAATAAGAGTCATGAGGAAGTCCCCTCTAATTGTAAAGGTGGGTCATTAGCGCCCCGGTGTGGTTACTTGAGCCTACATGTGTAACTCAAGCCTACATGATTAACTCGAGCCTACATGATAGATGAGTTAACTTAAGTGAACGAATGAATATAAATAGAGTTGTAGTGCTCCTCATTTGGAACACACACTCTCACTTGTGTAGCGCATTAGTGGAGAAGAGAAGTAGCTGGAGAAGGAGGAGGATCAGGCTTTGATCTCCTTGCTGGTTTTATCTTTTATCTTTGATCTTTTTGGGGCATCTATATTGAGGAAGCTTTTGCTAGGTTTTTCCCTTTAGGGTTTTCTCAGGATAAATATTTGTGTTCCTTTTGTATGGTTGTGCTTGTATATCTTTCAGTGATCCTATTTATATGCTTTTGTTATGAAAATGAAATGAAGTACTGATGTCTTAGCTAAGCATATGAAAATTTAACATGGTATCAGAGCCACCCTGAAAGAAGAAATTGTCCAGCTAAAGAATCTATGGCTTCTTACTTTTTTTGGGTCACTATCCATGATTGATCAGTAAAATAAGGCTATACTGACTCTCCATTGAAGGGCGCATCTTTCTGTCGAAGCGGAATTCGATTCCGAGCATTTTCAGTTTTGGTACGAAAAATTAGGGCTTTCTACAGAAGAAGAATTTTTGAGTGAGCCCAGCATAGGATTTTTCTCCTCATAAAAATCAAAGTTTAGAGACCTAGATTAAGAAATTTGGTTGGGTGAAACTCTGGGAAATTCAAACCCTAGTTTGACCCCAATCTGGAAAAACCCTAAATACTAAAAATGCTAAGTTTTGGTACATTCGCTATATCCTGAGATTGGCGAAGGATCAGGAGTTGAAAATTGCATATGACGAAGATAAAATCCTAATTTAAACCGTATCTAAAATTCAGCCTCAGATTCCCTATATTCTAGGAGATGTGATCCCTCCAAGTCAGGTTTCCATCCTCTTCCAGAATTCATCCCTAAACATGACACCTGGGGATAACTGTTGTAGCATGGGATACAGAGGTCCAAATGGAATTCCTGAAGATGTTCCAAAAATATCACAGCTTTTAATTTCTTTGATCTAAATTTCAAAACTTGAAGATGAACCAGTGACACGTGGCATTCCGTATAACTGCACTGTTCTGAACAGCCCTGTAACAGATCACCTTGGGAAAATGATCAGAAATTCAAATTGGTGAAACCCATTCTGATGAAACTTATCCTGTTGGATCAGGGACATATGCGGTTACCATAGTACAAAATTTTAGACACAGAGGAACAGTAATTTCAGAGATATCAAAGAAACAGTAACAGGCATTTCTGCAGAAGAAATTGGAAAACTAGGGCTTCCTGTTCCGGGAGCTTCCCTCCACTATTTTCAGAAAAGGAGTACATTGGATAGCTCTATTTGAAGAGATATATATTTCTATCCAATCATATCTGAAATATTCCAAGTTTTGAAAATTAGGGTTTCTTTGACAAATCCTAGATCAGCCAGCTGCGGAAGCAGGACGGACACCTCAAATCGTTAAGATCTAATCTTTTGCTATTTGCATTTGAGGTTCTCATTTAAAAATGATCTATCACATCAGCTTAATGATAAGCTTGGTGAAGTTGAAAAATTCCAAGCATGGAAGTATTTGATCTCTCTGAAGAAAATGAATTGGACACCTACATGAGTAGAGAGGTTCCAGTTCTAGAGGGAGATGAGCCTCAAAGACTTACACAAGAAGAACTTGATCAAGGCCAAGAAGATCATTGTTGATTCAATCACGGATCAACTTATACCACAAGTGTCTTCCCTAAAGACACCAAATATGTTTGATTCCTTGATCAAGCTATTTGAAGATAAGAACTTAAATCAGAAGATGGCTTTGAGAATACAGTTGAAGAATGTGAACATCTAGAATGCAGAACAACTTGAAGCGGTAGAAGAAGAAGTATGCAGAAGTGGTGATAGCCACCTTGAATGGCCTCCCAGGATCATGGGATTCATTCATGTGAAGAATGTATGCTAGAAGTAAGTGATTACTTTCAACTTGACTAATAAGAAGAGAATAAGAATATGGGAGCAATTTAAGATCAAGCTCTCACCATTCAAAGAAGATCCCTCAAGCAATGAGGAATATGAAAAAAACTCAATTCTTGAAGAACCTATTTCAATCTTATCATTTGGATAAGAAATGATTGATTTCATGAATGAAGAAGATGATAAAGTAGAATGATCAAGATGGATTCTACCCATGAAACAAATAAAAGATAAGTATTCAATTGTCATTTCATGATATTGTTTTGTTATGCATTTGATTGTATTCAGTTGATGTGTTATGCATGATAGATTGTTTACATTAATACTACTAATATGCATGTGATGGGTAAGTAGCCCATGGCACTATACAACTCTCCAATGCTACTTATCAAACCTCTTTGCTAACATATTGGATTAGTGCACAATCTCAATGATATCATGGTAGAGATAGAAGGAATCTAGAAAGTTTCTGTGAAATATGGATGAATGTTGTATTGGCTAAATAGTTGCATGATTCATAAGAATTTTTCGTTATGCATATGTTTTATGAAATAGTTCTAACCATGCAACTGGTGCATTTGAATTGTAGGAAAGGTCCTATACAACCTCCTACAAGAAAAGAAGGACGAGACTTGTTCCGAAGAACAAGTGATGACAATTCAATAAACATGAATCTAAAGCTCCCAGGGTCAAAGACACCATGACAGAAGAAATAAATTTAGAGAACGGTAGATCCACCTCAAAGGATGAATACCACCATGGGTATGAGAGATAACTCAAGATGAAGAAAAGAATGCTATAAAAGAAACTATGATCAAAGAATAACAGTTGATCATGGGTAATGATGTATACGATATGATTTCGAGACATAAAGGGAAGTACATAGTATCCTCCATATGGATCTACAAGAACAAGTCTACAAAGAAAGGTTCGTGATTTGCCTCAGAAAGAATAGACTGTGACATGACATACTCTATTGAATAGTATATATCAAGCATAGAACCACCTATACAAAATGAAGAAGGAAGTTAATACTCCACTTCAGGGGGGGTGACTACAGAAGATATCTGAGTTTGACACGGTATGACATGATGGATAGCTTCTTGATGGATCGAGACTTTACCAAGAGTAAAGTGGGTTCCAACCTTCAAATTTGAATGCAGAAGACTAGGATATGTGGATGATCTGACAAGATGAACTCATGGAAGATGTTATGATGAAAGAATACTAGAATGATGTATGGGATATAGTTCCCAAACTAGAAGGAAAGAGTATTGTATCCTCCAAATATACAAAATAGAGCATGCAACTGACGAAAGTATCGAGAAGTATAAAGCGAGATTTGTGGCCAGAGGTTTCTTTCAGAAAAAGGGAATTAATTCTGAAGAGACATTTACTCCAGGAAGTAAGGTACACTTCCTTCAGAACTATCATGGTAGTTTCTTCCATGGTGAAGTAAAGACAAGCCTTCCTTAATGGTATGATTGAGAAAGAGTTTTACATCGAATAGTCATGAGGATTTGAAGTTGAAGCCAGATGGAATCACGTATGCAAGTTGAAGAAGGCCCTCTATGGCCTGAAGCAAGCTCCTAGAGCTTAGTATGGAAGAATAGATAGTTTCTTGTCGAGCATGGGATTTACCAAGAATAAAGCTGATCCTAACCTTTATCTCAAGGTTGTAGAAGATGAACTTGTCATCCTGTTATTATATGTGGATGACTTATCCTTGACAGCAAATGAGAAACAGTTCATGGAAAGCAAGAAGAAACTAGCAGAAGAATTTGAGATGAAAGACCTTGGGTTAATGCATTATTTCCTAGGTCTGGAAGTATGGCAAAGTTCAGAAGAAATCTTTCTCAACCAAGGAAAGTATGCAATAGAGATATTGAAGAGATTCAATATGTTGGAATGCAAAGTCATGGCCACACCCATGGACTCCAACCTGAAGCTGTTAGCTGATGAATCATCAGAGTTAGTGGATATGACTCATTACAGACAAATCATTGGGTCATTGATGTACTTAACAAATACCAGACCAAACATTTTTTTTGCTGTGAACACCTTAAGTAAATATCTTGCTCAACCAAGACGAGTTCACCTAGTAACTGCAAAGCATGTGATGAGATATCTGAAAGGGACTATAGACTTTGGTTTATATTATGATGGTAGCCATGAGTATAGATTGTATGGATATATAGATGCAGATTGGGCCGGAAGTATCTCAGACAGGAAAAGCACATTAGGTATATGCTTTTGTTTGGGGTCTGCTATGAGTTCATGGTTTAGCAAGAAACAGTCCATTGTTTCTCGTAGCATGGCTGAAGCAGAATACATAGCAAATTGCTCTACTAAGTTGTGACGCCATATGGCTTCAGAAGTTGATATCATGTCTCTTTGAACTGAAGATGGATACTACATTGATTCTATGTGATAACAAGAGTTGTGATAACAGAGAACCCTGTGTTCCTTTGTAACACACAGAAATCCCATATTTCTACATTCAAGATAAAGATGCAGATGATGATGTTTCAGTATTTACATACTGTAGATACAAATGATGGTGATTCAGTATGTCTATACTGAATATAGAGATGATGATGATTTCAGTATTCCCATACTGAAGATATAGATGATGTTTCAGTATTTACATACTGTAGATGCAGATGATGGTGACCTGATGATGCTTTCAGTACTCACATACTGGAGATATAGATGGTGATAGTTCAATATTCACATACTGAAGATGTAGATGAAGATGGTTTAAATGATGATGCACTAACAAATACTCTGTCTCGGGTAAAGTTTGAACACTTTCGAGACAAGCTTGGTGTGGTTCAGAAAGACCTTCCTCAAAAGGGGGAGTAGTGATGTTGCAGTGGGATTGTATCATCCCTGGACACTTGCCCAAAAGTGACCCGAAGACCTTGGTCTTCGAGAATGAAGAGGGATTGTATCATCCCGGGACATCTATCCAAAAGTGATCCGGTGACCTCGGTCCCCGTGAATGTGGTGGGATTACATCATCCTTGAACTTTGGTTCAAAATGTATCTGGAGGTCTCAGCCCCCGTGAATGTGGTAGGATTGCATCATCCCTGAACTTCGGTTCAAAATGTATCCGGAGGTCTCGGCCCCCATGAAAGTGGTGGATTGCATCATCCCTAAAACTCGGTTCAAAATGTATCCAGAGGTCTCGGCTCCCGTGAAAGTGGTAGGATTGCATCATCCCTGAACTTCAGTACAAAATGCATCCAGAGGTCTCGGCCCCTGTGAAAGTGGTGGATTGGATCATCCTTGAACCTCGGTTCAAAATGTATCCAGAGGTCTCAGCCCCCGTGAAAGTGGTGGATTGCATCATCCCTGAAACTCAGTTCAAAATGTATCCAGAGATCTTGGTCCCCGTCAATGTGGTAGGATTGTATCATCCTTGAAATTCGGTTCAGAACGGATACGATGACTTTGGTACTTGAGAACATGTGTTGATCCCGTAATTCCTAGAGGAAGGATTGTCTGAGTTCCACATCTGTGTTGATCCCATAATTCCGAAAGGAAGGATCATTAGTAACTCCGTAAAGACCTAAATCCCGTAATTCAGAAAGGAAGGATCATTGAATTGATCCCGTAATTCCAATAAGAAGGATTGTCTGAGTTCCATAGATGTGTTGATCCCGTAACTCAAATAGGAAGGATTGTCTAAGTTCCACATCTGTGTTGATCCCGTAATTCTGAAAGGAAGGATCGTTAGTAACTCCATAAATACCTAAATCCTGTAATTCCGAAAGGAAGGATCATTGAATTGATCTCGTAATTCCAATAGGAAGGATTGTCTGAGTTCCATAGATGTGTTCATCCCGTAATTCCAATAGGAAGGATTGTTTGAGTTCCACAAATTTGTTGATCCCGTAATTCTGAAAGGAAGGATCGTTAGTAATTCCGTAAAGACCTAAATACCGTAATTCTGAAAGGAAGGATCGTTGGTAACTCCGTAAAGACCTAAATCCCATAATTCCAAAAGGAAGGATCATTGGTAACTCTGTAAAGACGTAAATCCCATAATTACGAAAGGAAGGATCATGTTGATGTTTCTGATCGAAAGACCAGATGTTGCTGATGATGATGATGTTCTCTGATCGAAAGATCAGAAGTTGCTGATGATGATGATGTTCTCTGATTGAAAGATTAGAATATGATGATGATGTTGTTTCTGACGATGATGATGTTATCTGATCAAAAGATTAGAATATGATGAGGATTATTTTTCTCTCATCAAAAGATCAGAAGTTGCCGATGATGATGTTCTCTGATCAAAATATGATGATGATGATGTTTTCTGATCGGAAGATCAGAAGTTGCTTATGATTATGATGTTGCTGATGATGATGATGTTTTCTGATCGAATGATCAGAATGTGATGATGATGATATCCTGATGATGATGATGCCATATTATCAAAGTATGATGATGATGGCGTACTGATCGAAAGATCAGAATATGATGATGAGTTGATGTTAGAGTATGATGATGTTCGGTTGATGATGGTTATGATCGAAAGATCAGAGGCTAATGATAATGATGAGTCTAATTGAAAGATCAGAGTATGATGATGATGTTGTTACTGATCGAAAGGCCAAAGTGCTAAAGAATATGTTGCTGATCAAAAGGTCAAAGTGTTGAAGATGATGTTGCTGATCAAAAGGTCAAAGTTCTGAAGATGTTGCTAATCGAAAGATCAAAGTGCTGAAGATGTTGTTGCTGATTGAAGAGTCAAGATGCTGCTGATCAAAGCAGTCAAAGTACTGATGATGCTAAAGACTAAAGATTGAAGATGAAGGCTACATGACGTTGAAAATCTTCGAATGATTTATATATGTATCACCCTGATGATGTTGATGATGTCCTCTATCTCTCTCCTATTATTTTTGTTGTTGATGTTGTTATAGAATACCCTTCTCGTTAAGGGGGAGTGTTGAAATATTGTAACTTCGAAGAATATTCTATATGTATTTCTTTGTGGTCCTCGATTGTCCTACTGGGAGAACCACTTGTATTACTTTGTACCTCGATGCTACTAATCGGAAGAACTAATAAGAGTCATGAGGCAGTCCCCTCTAATTGTAAAGGTGGGTCATTAGCACCCTAGTGTGGTTACTTGAGCCTACATATGTAACTCAAGCCTACATGATTAACTCGAGCCTACATGACAGATGAGTTAAATTAAGTGAACGGATGAATATAAATAGAGGTGTAGTTCTCCTCATTTGGAACACACACTCTCACTTGTGTAGCGCATTAGTGGAGAAGAAAAGTAGCTGGAGAAGGAGGAGGATCAGGCTTTGATCTCCTTGCTGGTTTTATCTTTTATCTTTTATCTTTTTGGGGCATCTATATTGAGGAAGCTTTTGCTGGGTTTTTCCCTTTAGGGTTTTCCCAGGATAAATCTTTGTGTTCATTTTGTATGGTTGTGATTTTCTATCTTTCAGTGATCCTATTTATATGCTTTTGTTATGAAAATGAAATGAAGTACTGATGTCTTAGCTAAGCATATGAAAATTTAACAGTCACCAAACAAATATTTTCCTCAGTTATGGAAAAATGTGCAGTAAAAGAGCCTGAAGAGTTTTAGGATTATGGACTACAAATCCATGGCCACACATATGAAGGTAAATATGAAATTTTATAATTCATATTTCATATTTGGAGGATCTCAAGTCAGTTGAGATGTATTTGGTTAGTCACTGGTCCCAGGATCTGTTATGTGCCTTTCAGTTTGTACATAGACATGTACAAAGCATGTGTTGTGGTACCTACTTCGTACAATTTTATGTGGACTCATATATGTCTTGATCAGTAAAAGAGAGTTTTAAATATATATGAAATCTAACTAATATAGTGATCGAGGAAGATCACATGCATTTCTGGTTGGAATTGTCTTTTATAATGATGTTATTTACATTAATTTCCTGGCCTATTTACTGAAATCTAATACATTTATCCTTAATTTGTCTATCTTTTACTATGTTTTCATCAATTATAACTTATAAATGTAAAAAGAGCTTAATTCATCATTTTTTATGTGTTATTGCATTTAGTGCGCATTTTGGCACTCCATTCAACCCCTTCTTTCGGTCCGAAGTTCTGCACTAGGTTTTGATTACATGTTCCTTATTGGGTTATTGGTTTGACTTGCATCTATATTTTGGTCCTCACTGATTTTGTACTACCTGCATATACATAACTAGAATCATGGGATAATTTAATATTTTGTCTCAATAATTTGCAATGTCTTAAATTGAAAGTAATTAAAAAGGGAATACATTTAAATATCATTATTTTACCTTTTAAAAATAAAAAATAAAAAATTACAAAACATTATTTTACCTTTTTAAAATAATAAAGCAAATAATGACAAACTAGGAAATAGTTTAATTTCCTTCCAACCCACTCAAACATTTAAAAACATAATGTTATCATTTCAGTCATTTGATAAATTAATATATTGTGAAACCCATATTCAGTTGAAACGTGCATAAAGAATCCACTTATAAATATTCAAATGAATTTTGATTGTCATTGCATGTTTTGATTTAATTCTTTTATGTTTTATGCAGGCCATGAACAATATATGCAAGCCAATATATGCAAGCCGTGAACAATATATGCAGGACGTAAAGGATGAAATTCCGCACGTGAAAATGGAGGGTGCACAATGAAAACACACTGTCACGAAATGGATGGTGATGCAACCAATAAAATCTAGGCATAATTAAACCAAACACTCAGCAAATTAATTTAGCAAACAAACCAGCATTAATTCAGCCAGGAATTTAAGGTTTTTACAGTTAATTCAGACCTTCATCTGCACTTTAGATTTCATTGGTTGGCATATTTATGGAATTAAAAGCAAAAACGGTTTTGTAGTTCTATTGGCCACACGTTCCTCATGGTACGAGATTCCTCGCTCTAGAATATTTGGGCTCTTGCTCGCTCAGCTCGACACCACGTTCGCTGCCCACATCGAAGGAAGTCCACACACCAGTTGTTTGCACGAGAAGAACCGACGCCCAAGGAGTGAGGAAGATGTCCTGTGCATTGTCATAAACTATTATGAAATCGTTTCTTTAGCAGTTAATACTTCCTATTATTAGAGCGGTCGACCACTGAAAGGGTCGAACTGCTCCTCTACTTGAAAAACTATAAAATACTTATCTGTACGAGAGTCATAAGCTAGCTAGTTTTTGGCATATAAACTCTATAAAAAATTCTCTTCAAATTTAATAAAACTCTTTTTCAGCTGTGGATGTATGTTTTCGGCTTCTGTGAAGTGATTCATTAACTTAGACGTAGCCTATGATCGCTGAGAAAGGCCCCACAACAACTCAAGGTTCTATTTGTACATATTTATTTTCGTTTTTACAGATAAGTAATGTTGTTCTTATGTTTATATATTTAGTTTTCATGTAGAAAATGTTTTGTTGTTGATAAATTGTAATTTTCCTGTGTTTTTGTGATTTATGCCTTTAGAATTGATACGACTGGCCATTCGCATTTATTTTTTTGTTTGTCTCTCATCCTTCCATTTGCATTATTCGCTTAGACTTCATTCAAGTCTGTCTTTCAACCTTTAATTCAAACTTAGATAGAATTTTCTAGAATTTGCACTCATTTCCAGAATTGTTAATATTGTGTTTTATGCAGAGAGGGTTAATTAGATTCGAGGTTAATTTACGAGTGCTTTAACATATAATCATGTAGCTTTGTATACATGTAATTATATAGCTTTGCATATCTTTTATAAATATCTACATACATATAATCATTTATGCATTAATCCCATGTCAAGTTTTATGCACATACAAGACTTATTTGTTGAAATCATTGGGGATGATGTAATGTTAAAAATTTATTTATTTTATATTCTCGAAATTAATTTATAGTGTGTAGTTTAGTTTGTAATTAGTGGTTTACTTTATTTCTTTAGTTTGTAGTTTAGTTTAGTTAATGTATATTAATTTAGTTTGTAATTTATACTATGTTATTCAATAACGTTTTTTAACTTTGTAAATTTGTAATGGTTGTTTTTATTTTTATTTTGTAAAGTATTGTAAAGTTTTTTATTTCATATTTTTTTGTTGTTGAATTGTAAATTAGTTTAGTTAGTGTACATTAATGTAATTTATAATTCATTTAATTAGTTTATCTATTTCGTTTGTCTTAATCAATATTTGGTCGTAGTCTTTTCTTTTATGTTAATTATTTTAGAGTTTGTTTTGTGATTTATAGTATACATTTTAATTTGAATATGTTTAATTTTATTTTATTTTAAACTAAGTTATAAATTTGGGATTATCATAGATTCTATTTGGGTAGTTCATAGTTTTGTTGTATAGTTTCAAATAACATAGGTACTTGGTATTTTGAAGTTTTTATAAATAGATTATTTTGAGTTTGATGTTTTAATTAAATATGGAATTAATTAGATAGGTATTATATTCATTTTTTATCTTCAAACTTTGTTTAGTTTTGTGCTTGTATGAATGTAATAAATTTTGCAAGATGGATTTTGAGCATTAGGAATAGGGTTTGGTTTAGATTGTTTTCATTTTTCCCTTTGTATTAAATGCATTAATTTTCAGTATTTTAAAGTTTATTTTTTTTCATAGCTTAGTTTAATATAAGTTTACTTTTCAAATTCATAGATTAGTTGTTGATTAGATTGGATTTGTTAAACTAGTTTGCTTACATTAGTTTATGACTCCTCAAAAAGTATTTGTTTACACTTGGTCCTTAGATTAGTGTTTCAATCTACTTTATACGATTGCATAGACTTCAATAAGTAGAGTATGATAGTTGGTTAGTTTGCTCTTTTAAAACTATAGAGTAGTTTCACTCATAGAATAGATATATTAATTGTTATTTTCACTTGTAGCATAATTTCATGTTTTACATTAATTAGTTTCAGATTTGCTTTCATAATTAATTTCAGTATTTGCTTTCGTAGTTAATCGCGTGGTTAAGTAGGCTCTCATACTTGCATAAGCATATAGTTCATGCATTCATGAAATAGTTTAATTGATTTGTTGCCTATTTTGAATAGTTAAATTTACTTTCATTAGATTAGATTGCTTTCGGACCAAGTGACCACTTTCCTAGATTATTTGTTGCGGTTTTATTCCATATAATAGATTAGCATAACAGTAGATTAAATTTAAAATCTAGTTGTTAAATAGTTTCCCTGCTTTCTTAAGAATAGATTAGATTCCTGCATTTAACTCATGATAGTCATGCATGTAGTTTAAAATCATGTAGTTGCATGATTAGTGCATTTGCATATCTAGTTAGCTTAGGTTAGTTCAAGCCTTCAATCTTGCACATATAGTGTTTGCATCTCACAAGCTACCTTCCCGGGTTGACAATTAAGTGTTGAATTAGATAGTGCATATTTTACCCAACATTTTGGCGCCATTGTCGGGGAGGTGCTAAAGAGATTGGAGTCTAGGTAGATAGGGGTAGGTAGGTTGCCTTTACATTACAGAAAAAGAGGGAGGGGATAACTGTAAGATGAGAGGTAAGAACCTGCGCTTCCACTATAGTGGGTTTCCCCAAATCCTTGTTGTTCATTTTTCACACAACTGTGTTTACTTTCTGCAAGTTAATTTAATGTAGGTATTTTAGTGTGTTGTGTTTTATTAGTAAATAGTTTCTCAAAAACACATAAAAATTTTGGGTACTGTAAGAACCCCAAGGACTAATCCTTGTGTGAAGTGGGACCTACCAACAAACAAAATGGACTCAAAGGTGCTTATTAGCATGAGAGAACTCTCTCAAATCCTAGAAGCAGCTGGGAATGATTATCACCAGGTAAAAACCATCTTGACAACAATTGAGAGCTTATCAACCTCTCCCGAAATAATAGACGAACCAAAATCCCAAGAACTACAAAAAGATGTTCTTTGCGAGACTTCAAAAGAAGCTGATACATTGGGTATTACATCCGAAGGAGAGCAACTAGAAATTAAATAGTCCTCTACATGAAAGCTAACAGATCCATCATATACTCAAACAACTGCTCAACTAGGAGAAGAGGATCTGTATGACATATCGAAGGGAGGTGAGTACCAAGACTACATCAAAATATGGTTTCAGGAGGTAATTCGACTGTAGTACCATTCCTTCATTAGACACCTATTGATGCAAAGAAAAGTAAGTTGGTTGATCTTCCACATTCAGGTAATCATTGCAACAATCTTTTTATATGTGGATAAAGGTACAATTCTCATTTTCCTTCACACTTGGTTTCATTGGAAAAGCTCATATACTTGAATAAACATGTTTTCTTTCTTCTTTGGGTAGGGAAATATGTATATAAATAAAAGGTTGCATTCTTAGTTTAGGGAATAATGCAACTTTGTTTTTTTGTTTCTTTTTCAAATAAAAGAACTAAGAAAAAGATCATGCTAATGACTAAACCAAAACAATTTCACATCATTATTCATTTTCATACATGCATATTTCTAATTATACTAGTTACTCAAGACCAACTTTAAACCTCATGGGGATTTGTCATAAATTAAGGTCTATCTAAAACCTAGAGGTCACTCGTACATCCTAGCTTCATTATCAAGGCATGTTATTTAAACATCTTTACTACAGAGTAGCATAAGGGTTAATCAAATTCCTAGTTTGTGGGGAACACTACTATAATTCTATATGAAAAGATGAGTTTTGGGACTAGAGACACCTTCCATTCATTATATTATGGCTTCATCCACTTTACACTAAATCCATAAACCATGTATATCCTTGGTTCAGTAGATTTCTCTTGCAACCTTTATTTTGGTTCCATGATAAAAAACTAGCTGTCCTCCAACCCATATACCATCCTACCCTGCAACATGGTTTTCAGAGCTGCTCCCCCACCACTCCTTCATAGGAAAATTTATTTGTGGAATATCTATAGGGAGTGGATATTTGGGACAAGATCCTCTGATAGAAAACAAGTTTAAGAGGTTAACCCGTCAGGGTACTGAACAGGCTTGCTGGAAGCGGGTACCGGCCTGTGGTATGACTAGGTAAACCCTACGGGGTACTGAACAAGCCCAACTGAAAGAGGGGAATATGCCTAGGAAGGACAGCTTGTTAAATATAGAGAGAAAAAGTCTAAAAGAATGAGAGAGAAAAAATATGAAAATGACTCTGTAAAGGTTGTTGTGGGTCTACTGGAGGAAGTTATGCATGGTTGATCTAAAGAAATAGAACTCCATCAATCTGCCATTTGAGAATGTTTGTAATTTTCACTTAAGACCCTGTTGTGTAAATTCATACTATGCCTGGGATGTCACTATCCTAGAAGTGGGACCCATAAACTTAGGAGTCTAATGAACTTGAAATGCAAATTCTGCCCATAATTACTTGAATGACGGTAAACCTTTGAGAAGCAGCAAGGATGACCGGTTTCCTATAGGTTTTACAAACTATCTACACCCTCATGTTTTCTATTTTAAATCAGTCTTGATTCATTCATGGAACGAGGACGTGCAATACCTTTGGTCTAGGGGAGAGAGTCTCAATTTATATGATCTTCATAAGCATGAATTATTACTTGTTGGCGGAATTGTATGTATTACGAAATCTTAAATAATATGAAGTTGTTTTGGTCATCTCATAACATAATTTTTTTTCTCTAATCTTTATTTTTTATGTCGTAATAAAGTTGGCTTAGTTTTGTTGAAGACTTCCTATAAACTATTAATGATCAAACAGAGATTTTGAATAAATTTATTCATGTCACGCGAACATGCCACACCTTTTGTCTAGGGGAATGTTGGGACTCGGAGTTGTATTTTATAATGATGTTATTTGCATTAATTTCCTAGCCTATTTACCAAAATCTAATACATCTATCTTTAATTTGTCTATCTTTTACTATGTGTTCATCAATTATAACTTATAAATGTAAAAGAAGCTTAATTCATCATTTTTTATGTGTTTTTTCATTTAGTGCGCATTTTGGCACTCCATTCAGCCCCTTCTTTCAGTCATAAGTTCCGCACTAGGTTTTGATTACATGTTCCTTATTGGGTTATTGGTTTCACTTGCCTCTGTCTTTTGGTCCTCACTGATTTTGTACTACCTGCATATACATAACTAGAATCATGGGTTAATGTTAATGTTTTGTCTCAATAATTTGCAATGTCTTAAATTGAAAGTAATTAAAAAGGAATGCATTTAAATATCATTATTTTACATTGCGAAAATAATAAAAAAATTAATAAATGACAAAACATTATTTTACCTTTTTAAAATATAAAGCAAATAATGTCAAACTAGGAAATAGTTTAATTTCCTTCCAACCCACTTAAACATTTAAAAACATAATGTTCTCATTTCATTCATTTAATAAATTAATATATTGTTAAACCCATATGGAAATGGAACGTGCATAAAGCATCCACTTAAAAATATTCAAATGAATTTTGATTGTCATTGCATGTTTTGATTTAATCCTTTTATGTTTTATGCAGGCCGCGAACAATATATGCAATCCGTGAACAATATATGTAGGTCGTAAAGGATGAACTCCCGCATGTGAAAATGGAGGGTGCACAATGGAAACACATAGTCACAAAATGGATGGTGATGTAGCCAATAAAACTCAGGCATAATTAAACTAAGAACTCAGCAAATTAATTCAGCAAACAAACCAACATTAATTCAACTAGGAATCAAGGTTTTTACAGTTAATTCAGACCTTCATATGCACTTCAGATTTGGTTGGTTGGCATATTTCTGGGCATTAAAAGAAAAAATGGTTTCATGGTTCTATTGGCCACACGTTCCTCATGGTACAAGAGTCCTTGCTCTAGAATATTTGGGCTCTTGCTCACTCAGCTCGACACCACGTTCGCTTCCCACGTCGAAGGAAGTCCATGCACCAGCTGTTCGCACGAGAAGAACCGACGCCCAAGGAGTGAGGAATATGGCCTATGCACTGTCGTAAACTATTATGATATCGTTTCTTCAGCAGTTAAGACTTCCTATTATTAGAGCGGTCAATCACTGAAAGGGTCGACCTGCTCCTCTATTTGAAAAACTATAAAATACTTCTTTGTACAAGAGTCAAAAGCTAGCTAGTTTCCGGCATATAAACTCTGTAAAAAACTTTGTTCAAATTTAATAAAACTCTTTTTCAGTTGTGTGTGTATGTTTTCGGCTTCTGTGAAGTGATTCATTAACTTAGACATAGCCTCTGATTGCTAAGAAGGGCCCCTCAACAATTGGAGGTTCTATTTGTGCATATTTCTTTTCGTCTTTACAAATAAGTAATTTTGTTTTTATGTCTATATATTTAGTTTTCCTGTAGATAATGTTTTGTTGTTGATAAATTGTAATTTTGCTGTGTTTTTGTGATTTATGCCTTTAGAATTGATACGGATGGCCATTCACATTTATTTTTTAGTTTGTCTCTCATCCTTCCATTCATATTATTGTCTCAAACTTCATTCCAATCTGTCTTTCAGCCTTTAATTCGAACTTAGACAAAATTTTCCAGAATTTGCAGTCATTTCGAAAATTGTTAATATTGAGTTTTATGCGGAGAGAGTTAATTAGAGTAGAGGTTAATTTACCAGTGCTTTAACATATAATCGTGTACCTTTGTATACACATAATTATATAGCTTTGATGATCTTGTATAAAGCTCTGCATACATATAATCATTTATGCATTAATCCCATGTCATGTTTTATGCACATACAACACTTATTCGTTGAAATCATTGGGGATGATGTAAAGTTAAAAATTTATTTATTTTATATTCTCGAAATTAATTTATAGTGTGTAGTTTAGTTTGTAATTAGTGGTTTACTTTGTTTCGTTCGTTTGTAGTTTAGTTTAGTTAATGTATATTAATCTAGTTTGTAATTTATAATATGTTATTCAATAACAGTTTTTAACTTTGTAATTTTGTAATGGTTGTTTTTATTTTTATTTTGTAAAGTATTGTAAAGTTTTTGTTCTCAGATTTTTTTGTGGTTGACTTGTAAATTAGTTTAGTTAGTGTACATTAATTTAATTTATAATTCATATTAATTCATTTAATTAGTTTATTTATTTAGTTTGTATTAATCATTATTTGGTTGTAGTCTTTTCTTATATGTTAATTATTTAAGATTTTGTTTTGTGATTTATAGTGTACATTTTATTTTGAACATGTTTTATTTTATTTTATTTTAAAATAAGTTATAAATTTGGGATTATCATAGATTCTATTTCGGTAGTTCATACTTTTGTTGTATAGTTTCAAATAACATAGGTACTTAGTATTTTGAAGTTTTTATAAATAGATTATTTTGAGTTTGATGTTTTAATTAAATATTACTGAAATATGGAATTAATTAGATAGGTGCTATATTCATTTTTTATATTCAACCTTAGTTTATTTTTGTGCTTGTATGAATGTAATAAATTTTGCGAGATGGATTTTGAGCATTAGAAATAGGGTTTGGTTTAGATTGTTTTTATTTTCCCCTTTGTATTAGATGCATTAATTTTCAGTATTTTAAAGTTTCATTTCTCTCATAGCTTAGTTCAATATAAGTTTGTGTTTCAAATTCATAGATTAGTCGCTGATTAGATTGGATTTGTTAAACTAGTTTTCTTACAGTAGTTTATGACTCCTCACAAAGTACACGTTTACACTTGGTCCTTAGATTAGTGTTTCAGTCTTATTTATATGATTGCATAGAGTTCGATAACTAGAGTAAGATAGTTGGTTAATTTGCTCTTTTGAAAATAGAGAGTAGTTTCGCTCATAGAATAGATAGATTAATTGTTGTTTTCATTTCTAGCATAATTTCATGTTTTACTGTAATTAGTTTCATATTTTCTTTCATATTTAATTTCAATGTTTGCTTTCATAGTTAATTGCGTGGTTAAGTAGGTTCTCATCACTACATAAGCATATAGTTCATGCATTCATGAAATAGTTTAATTGATTTGTTGCCTATTTTGAATAGTTAAATTTACTTTTATTAGATTAGATTGCTTTCGAACCAAGTGACCGCTTTCCTATATTAGTTGTTGCAATTTTATTGCATAGAATAGATTAGAATAATAGTAGATTATATTTAAATTCATGTTGTTAAATAGTTTCCCTGCTTTCATAAGAATAGATTGGATTCCTGCATTTAACTCATGATAGTCATGCATGTAGTTTAACATCATGTAGTTGCATGATTAGTACATTTGCATATCTAGTTAGCTTAGGTTAGTTNTCTCTAGATAGAGCATGTTGAAAAGTAGTAAAGATTTTGAGGGTTCTAGTCAGTTATATTTGAGACACGATACATATTCATAGATGAGCAGCATTGCTAACATTCTTATTAAGCTTTTGTATGGGACAAGCTTGGTATAGTACATAATAACTCCTCTAGTTGAAGAGGGAGTATTGATGTGTCTTCATAGGCGATAGTAGATAAAATCCCCACCAGTTAGTGATCATACATGACTTAGGAAGCTAAGGGTTGTGATAGCTTGTGGAGAGAATCCACATGAGAAGAGACATGGTTAAAAGTCTCAGAGACTATTTATAGTATGGACTGTTAGAGAACAGTTAAAACCTCTCAAAAAGGTAGTAGGGGTGCTATAAATATAAAGAGAAGGATCACTGAGAAAGTGATCATGACTTGAAGAACATTACAGAGAATGGCATGCTAACAAAGAACTTCTCGAGATAACAAAATATTCAAGAAGTCAACAAATGTTGAAGAGTGAAAGAAAAAATAAGTCTTTATTTTTGCATGTTATTACACATTTGTTGAATAATGTTGTATGTGATGGTTTTAAAAAAAAATTCCATGGTTCTGGATTGGATCCAGATGATGCTACTTTGTGTAATTAGCTAGTTGGCTTTTTAGTAGACCTATTGTATTTTATGCTTACTACTAATCATATATTTGAGTACCCTTGAAGTAGATTAGAATATGCTCTTTATTGTATTTGATACATGCCAGACCTATTATTTGATTGTCCTATCCAGCTATTGTTTTATCCTGGGATAAGCAATGTAATTTGAGGCTAGTACTATAGAAGAAAGATGTATGTATGAGAGTACTACAAAAGAAAAATGTGTTTTGTGGATAGTACTACATACTGAGGAGTAGTGTAGCTTGGGATGCTACCTACTAGGGTCAAATACTTGTGCCTATAGTCATTAGTTGTTAATAGTCAAGATTTCTCGAAACCCTATATGTGTTTTACGATAAAACGCATTCAAGATGAAGTTTTACTTCATTGAAGTCGTGGTCATGATTTCCAGTACATACGTACTCATCAGAAGATTGAAAATTTGTGACAAGCCTCTATTTGTGATGAAGTTTAAACACTTCTGAGATAATCTTGGTATGGCAGAGAATGTCTCCCTCGCTAAAAGGGAGTGTTGAGATTACAGCATTGGGATTCATTCTCCAGTCTTGTAATATCAAGACAGTAGGCTTGTGTATTCCTACGAATATCCTCATATGATTGAGGTGGTGATGTTGTAAAGTATTGTAAGTAATATCAAGACAGTAGGCTTGTGTAGTCCTACGAATATCCTCATATGATTGAGGTGGAAAGTAGGCTTCTTTAGTCCTATGAATATCCTCATATGATTGAGGTGGTGATACAGTATACTTATGTAGTCCTACAAATGTCCTCATATGATTTAGGTGGTGATACAATAGACTTGTGTAGTCCTACAAATGTCCCCATATGACTGAGGTGGTGATGCAGTAGACTTGTGAAGTCCTACAAATATACTCATATGATTGAGGTGGTGATGCAGTAGACTTGTGAAGTCCTACAAATATCCTCATATGATTGAGGTGGTGATGCAATAAAGCTTGTGAATAATATCAAGCTGAGTCTTGTGAGTAATGTCAAGATAGTAGACTTGTGAGTAATGTCAAGTTATACAAATATCCTCATGTTGTGAGGTGGTGTACTTTACTATGTAAAGTATATATACTATTTGATGTATGGATAGTCATGGTCAACAAGTGTTACAAGTCTTCTTTAGGGATTAGCTACCCCTAGAGTGATTTACTTTAGCGTATGACTATATGACCTGGGGTAATAAATATGATCATAGGTTCGGAAATGTTCTTATGAGTATGATATGATTAATTAATGAAAACACACATGGACCATGCAAAGATATTTAATATAAGCACAGAGATAGAGAGAGAATTTGAATTGTAGTTATGGTAAACAAGTTCAGTTAATTAATGGTTCGACTCCTTAAGTTCTGCAAATGGTTATTGGAAATAAACACTGATGGAGACACACTAGTTCTGTTCAGTTACATTCAGTAATGTTCAGTTTCATTTAGTTCTGACCATTTACATTTAGTTCAACTCAGTTACATTCAGTTCAACTCAGTTAGAGTTAGTTAATTAATGGAAGGCGCATATCTTCATGTGGAAGATAATTATGGAGTGCCAGCTTGACACCAGATCATTATGGAGTGCATTATTAAAGATGTATCAATTTTCTAAGTGTTAACAAGTTGTTGCTACATGCAACCATTCTATTTTTGTTGTAAAGACAAATTTAACTTGTTATTAAAGTGTTATTCACTTGGCAAGTTAGATACAGTGTTCCATTCGATCTCCTCTCTTTGGTGCTCTCGGTGAAAGCAATATGCTATTTTGTTGTAATCATTCTCTATTAGTTATTAATCATACTATAAGATTGTTTGCTGGGTTTTTATCCTCTGAATCAGTAGAGGGTTTTACCAAGGTATATCCTGTGTTCTATGGTTTGATTTCTGTCTTTGGATTATTGATGAGATTTATATGCACTGTTATTATGGATTAAATTTTTAAAGTTCAAGTTTCTTTATATTTTTCCAAATCACTAACACTTTTCTCATAGCAATACTTAGCCTTCCATATTGCCTCTTCCATAGTTCTAGGTTCATAAAACTCAATTTTTTCTTTGTAAGACTGAGGCAATCCACTCAGAAAATGATAGATTTTAACCTTTACATAATTGATGTACCTGACATACCTCAATAGTTACAAGAAATTATTTGCATACTCTTCCATCATCTGTTGTCCCAATATTAGCTCATGGAACTCTTTGATTTTATCATCATAGTACCTATCAGAGAGGTACTTATGTTTTAAATATTTCTTGAACTGTCTCCACACAATGTTCCTTTTGTTATATTTTTATCATTTAAGCTATCATTATATTAGGATCTTTAACTGAGAGAATAAAAAGCATAGCAATCAAACACAAGAGACAATGAACACAATGTTTTTCCTCGGGGAAACCATAAATGGAGAAAACCCCGCAACTTCCTCAGAGATATAATTAGCACCAAAAGTAAAAACCCCAAAACAGTAAGATGATCTCCCGACAGCAGTAGCCTCTTTCTTTCTAGCCCCAGCAAATTATTCTTCCTAAGCTATGCACTACAACTGAGTGTGAGTGAGTGTGTGATAAATAGAGAGGCTCACTCTCTATTTATACTAATTCCTAACTTGGAAATAACTTACTAGGGATGACTTCTCTAGGAGAGTATAATAACCCTAGAGCCCCGTAACTGTGGGAAATTTAACCCTTGAACAATAGGAGGGTTACCCACAATGACTTGACATGACTTATTTACATTATTGAATCTCTCGATAGGAAGATCGGGGCATGACATGACTCAAATAAATTACAAACACTTCCTGGAATAAACATCGAGGTACAAGACATAAGATATACAAGTGAATACATCAACACTCCCTCTTAACTAGGAAGGTATTCTCTCGACACAATTTATCAGCACGGGTCTTATTCTCTGTATCATATGTATCATCAATGAGTTCTCATCATATTCATATTCAAGTCATATTCATCTTCAAGTCATCTTCATCTTCAAGTTATCTTCATCTTCAAGTCATCTTCATCTTGATCTGGATCATCACTCGATCTGGATCATGATTGCTAGATCATCTCTACTAGATCATCATCATTGGATCTAGATCATCATCACTTGATCTGGATCATCACTGCATCATCATCACAGGTGCTATCTCTTGATTCTTCTCGTCATAGGAAGTTCTACAGAGCCATCCCTTTTTCATGTTGGATGTACATGTACATAGCCAGTCCTTTTTCATACTGGATGTATCATCTACACAGAGCCAATCCTTTTTCATACTGGATGATTCTTCACAGAGCTAGTCCTTTTTTATACTAGATGTGGGATCTACATAGAGCTAGTCCTTTTTTATACTAGATGTGTCTTCACAGAGCCAGCCCTTTTTCATGCTGGATGTGGGATCTACACAGAGCTAGTCCTTTTTCATATTGGATGTGTCTTCACAGAGCTAGTCCTTTTTCATACTAGATGTGGAATCTACACAGAGCTAGTCCTTTTTCATACTAGATGTGTCTTCAAAGAGCCAACCCTTTTTCATGTTGGATGTGGGATCTACACGGAGCTAGTCCTTTTTCATATTAGATGTGTCTTCATAGAGCCATCCCTTTTTCATGTTGGATGTGGGATCTACATAGATCTAGTCCTTTTCCATGCTAGATATGTCTTCATAGAGCCAGCCCTTTTTCATGCTGGATGTGGGATCTACACAGAGCTATTCCTTTTTCATACTAGATGTGTCTTCACAAAGCCAACCCTTTTTCATGTTGGATGTGGGATCATCACATACATCTGAAAATGGAAGGAACCAATCTTCTCACCATGTCACAGCTCTTACATCCGACCATGGAAGGAACCAATCGTCTCACCATGTCGAAAGGGCACATCACTTACATCTGACCATGGAAGGAACCAATCCTCTCACCATGTTAGAAGGGCACAACACTTACATCTAACAATGGAAGGAACCAATAATCTCACCATGTCAAAAGAGATCATCACAAACTCATCACTTCCTCTAGGGAGGAATATCGATCTGGAGAACACCAAGCTTCTCCCTGAAGTACTCAAACTTCACTCTGGCCAATGGCTTTGTCAACACATTAGCTATTTGTTCACCCATCGCAACATATTGGAGATTCACTAATACTCTCTACACCATATCCCTGATATAGTGATACTTGATCTCGATATGCTTCGACTTGTCATGGAACACCGGGTTCTTCGACAACTTCACACAACTCTAGTTGTCGTAATATATACAAGTAGCATCTAACTAGAGATAAAATATATTAGACAGTAGCTTCCTTATCCATACTGCCTCACAACTAGTTGAACAAGATGCAACATACTATGCTTCAGCTGTACTCAGTGCCACACAGGATTGCTTCCCGCTACACCAAGAGTTCACACTTGATCCCATACTAAAGCAGCACCCTGAAGTGCTCTTCCTATCAATGGCACTACCTACCCAATCTGAATCAACATAACCCTCTAGGTTAATCTTTTGTTCAGCCTTATACTTGAGCCCATAATCAAATGTACTCTTCAGGTACCTCATAAGATTCTTTGTAGCAATCAAGTGAACATGTCTCAGATCTATCAGGAACTGGCTCAAGGTGTTCACAACAAATAAAATATATGGTCTTGTATTCCCCAGGTACATCAAGGACCCAATCATCTGATGATACATCGTGGCATCAACCGACTCAGATGAAGCATCACTCAATAGCTTCAGGTTCAATGCCATAGGTGTGGTTAATGCCTTGCAGTCCATCATCCCAAATCTCTTCAGGATCTCTACTGCATACTTCCCTTGTCCGAGAAATAGTCCATCCGAATTCTGCCACATCTCCATGCCTAGAAAATAATGCATCATACCCAAGTCCTTCATTTCGAACTTGGCAGCAAGCTTTCTCTTCATTTCAGCAATCAAAACATCCATACCTGTTACAAATAGATCATCTACATAAAGTAGGAGCATCATTGGGTTTCCATCTTCAACCTGGTGGTAAAGGTTGGAATCTGCTTTACTCTTGGTAAACCCCAAACTAGATAGAAAGATGTCAATTCTGCCATACCATGTCCTGGGTGCATGTTTCAAACCGTATAGGGCTTTCTTCAATCTACACATATGAGACTTCCTGTCATGTGTCTCAAAATCGAGTGGCTGCTCCACATACACTTCCTCTTCTACTACACCATTCAAGAAAGCAGTCTTGACATGCATCTGGTGTATCTTCCATTTCATCACTATGGCCAGAGCAAGCACTGATCTGATGGAAGTGTATCTGGATACAGGTGAAAACGTTTCTTCATAATCTATTCCTTCTTTCTGGGAGAAGCCACGAGCCACAAATCTTGCTTTATATTTTTCTATGCTGCTATCTATAGCGTGCTTGATCTTGTAGATCCATTTGGAAGTCACTATAGACTTTCCCTCAGGTCTTGGGACAACATACCGAACATCATTCTTCATGATCGATTGGTACTCTTCGATCATAGCATCCTTCCATTCTTTCTTTTATGTTGCTTCTTCATAGTTGGAAGGTTCTTTATCAATGAAATCACATAATAAGTCTACATAACTGGAACAAGGCCTGGTTCTTTTCCTTTCTCTATGTGATTCTTTTGGAGCCCCATATCTTTCTACACCTAAGGTGGATCTACAAGTTCTTGAGGTTCTTCTATTTCTCGATCTTCTTCTTGATATTCTTCATTCATGGTTGTGTCATGAATTCTAGGTGCTTCTTATTTTTCAGGTTCTTCAGTAGGTCTCTTTCCGGATATGTTGTAAGCTGAATCTTCATCAAAAGTTACATCCCTGATGATGTCGATCTTCTTGAATCCTGGGAAGTATATTCTGTAAGCCTTCGAGCTTTCAGAGTATCCCACAAATATACCCTTCCTTCCTGAAGGATCCAAATTTTTCCTCTTTTTTCTCAGAATGTGTATGTACACTGGACAGCCAAATATTCTAAGATGGATAACTTCTAGTTTCTTGCTGGAAAATACTTCTTCAAGTGTCTTATTCTCGAGTACTCTATGTGGACTATGGTTCTATACATACACCATTGTTCTTGCAGCTTCTGCCCATAGATGCATGGGAAGATCTTGATCATGAAGCTTGTCCCTTGTAGCTTCCATGATCATTTTATTCTTCCTTTCTGCAACTCCATTATGTTGTGGATTATATGGAGTGTTTAACTCCCTCTTAATCCTTAAATCTTTGCATATGTCACGTCCCCAAGCCTCCGACCGGCAAGGAGGACGCGATCCATGGCATTAACCAAGCATACTAACAGCCTCAGGAACATGTACAGGAAGTAATATCGCAAAACATAATGCTGAAGTAGAATGCATTGAAGCAAAAACATGCACATATACAATTGTTCATCATACACAGCTGAATTAATTCATCTTGCACAGCGGAAACAACATGCATTCACACAGTCATTATTTCAACATGTTCATTTCTATTTAATTAACAGTATTTATAGAATTGCAGAGGTAAAATGCACAAGATTACTTATCTTATAAAGAACTTTGATCCGCAACCAACTACGTCGCTGCAACGTTCCACCCAACCATAGGCCAGCGTGCTCATCAATATCTCAGCAACGCTGCCACCCCCGAGCTGGGCATGATCCTCCAAGGAATAAGGGAACTCGCAGGCTTACACATAGCCAGGATACACAAAAACACACAGCCAAGCCAACCAAGTTGGGTTTATCAGGCCATTAAGGAGTTGATGAAGGCAATTTGCTAAGCTGGTGAGCTCATTACAGAGCCAAGAACACCTACACTCGAACTAGCCTGCCCTCTAAGACACCCATCCACACCCAACACAAGGAATCAGTCCCTTCTCTGCTACATAGTCCCTCAGGCCCTGCATTCCCTTCCAGTGCTATTCAGGGGTGATGGAGAAGAAGGCCATCCCTCTAGCTCTATCTGTGTGGTTTCTAGCACCAGGTTTATCAAGCAACCAAGCCAACACCCTTACTCCTCACACAGTCCAAAGACCAACAATTGCATTCAAGCAATCAATTCAGCTCTCACAGCTTAAACAAGGAAAAACGAATTACACAGCCCCAAACGTAATAGCAAAAACGGCTTACAATATGGGGAAAAACACACAGCCCGGAAGCTTATCAGTGAGCACACCTCTCAGCAGGGAAAAACGTCCCAAATAGCCTGTGCGTGAGGCCAATAGTCGCTGAGACAGTCAAAAACGTGAATGGAAAAATACACCAGCAGCTCCAAAAACGTGAGGAAGACAACCCAGGCCCTGGCATTACAAAAACAACCTTCAATCCATGGGAAAAATGAAGCCAACAGCCAAAAACGTGGAAGGAACAACGCAGGAAAAACTCCAGTTGCTCCCAAGACGTGAGGAAAACAACCCAATCCCTGGAACTACAAAAAAAATGACCTCCCATCCATGGGAAAAATGAAGCTAACAGCCAAAACGTGAAATCCAAAACACACAGGAAAAACTTCAGCTACTCCCCAAAAGCCCCAACGTGAAGAAGAATGGTCTGGAAAATGGAAAACGTGGATGTATGGCAGAATGGCCTGCGTTTTTGGACATCTTCCTTGCCATGGAAGTCAGAACACGTTTTTTCCAAAAATGGGTATCTGCCCAATTCGAATTTGGTTGCCCATACTCTTCCCCTTCCATGCAATAACTAACTCAACCACATTCTGGCAGAAATAAATGATTGGGGAAAAAGACAAGAAAGGTAGTTGACATTTTGATGGGTCTTCTCATAGACATTTGGCTTTTCCCCATTGGCCCATAGGTTAAATATTTCACCCCCCCCCCCTTATCCTTAGAAAATCATGCCCCATTCGATTTGGTTGCCGCGACCGTAGCTGGTTGTGTTTATTTTTATTATAGATGCATATTTACATGATGCTGAAACTTAATATATGCCGCATGCCTCGATATACCATCGGTGACAAATTTAAATCCAAAACATAGCATTATCGATCAATGGCAGGGCCTTGGCCTTTAGCTCCACACCATGATCATTACATCATATACATCTAATGTAACGGGGTCAAAACCGGGGCATTACAGCATAAGTCTTTGAATTCATTCGAAGTGAATTCTCCGCCATTATCTGATCGAAAAATCTTGAACTTCTTTTCTGTGTGGTTCTCGATCAAGGCTTTGAATTCCTTGAACTTGATTAATACTTCATATTTGTTATTCATAAAGTATATCCATGTCTTCCTAGAAAAATCATCAATAAAAGAAACATAGTATACATACCCTCTTAATGAACCAGATGACATCAGACCGCATACATCGGAGTGGATGATTTCAAAGATTCCTTTTGCCTTGTTTTCGCTACTTGGAAATGTCTTATTTGTGTTCTTTCCTTTTGCACATCCTTTTCAAACACCATCATGTTTTGTCTGCATTTCTGGAAGAACTTCAACAGCTTTGCTTGCAAGTGGTAGTGCCCTGTAATGCACATGCGTAAGCCTTCTATGACAAAGTTCATTTGGTTCTACTGAGTCATGAACCAGAGCTTGTTCTAGTTGGCCCTTCAATTTGTATAGACCTCCTTCTTGTTCCCCAATCACTATTGCATTATCAAAATTCTTTCCCTTTGGCCACATAAGAACTTGGCCATCTATAAAAGCAACCCTCATTCCTTTTGCATCTAATGCAGATATGGGGAGGAGGTTCTTCTTTAGTCTTGACACAAACAATACATTTTTCATCTTCATGGATTGTCCAAAGTCTAGCTTATAGGAGGATTCACTACTACCTTTTATTGGATACTCGTAGTCATCCCCAAGTTTCACCTTGTGAGGTGACTCATGTTCAAATAGTTTCACAAATGATTTTTTGAATCCCGTCATATGTTTGGAAGCACCATTGTCTATAATCCAATCATTTCTTCCATGTGAGATAGTTTCCATGAGAGTGGAGATTAGCAAATATTCTTCATCACTTGAAGAATCATCACTTTCTTTTCTGATTATTTTTGTGGAATGTTCATCGTCCTCTGTAGCATGAGCATGATGTCTTCTCTTATCTCCCTTTTTCTTCTTTGTGTTCCCTTTGTTAGGGAAGTATTTTGATGTGTGACCTTTCTCATCACATGTGTAACATCTAATAGTAGACAAATCTCTTCTAAAGTGTGAAATCTTACCTTTGGAGTGATGATGGTCCCTTCTAGTTTTCTTGGTGTGGGATGTAAGAGCTTGATCTTTACTTCCCATCTTTTCTTCTCGAGCTACTATCCGAGCTTCTTCTTGAGAGAATTCTTCCCATAGTCTGCTGAACTTGAATAGCTTCTTTTTGGCATAGATCCCTTGAATGAAAGAGTCCCATGCCCTAGGTAGACCATTCAAGGTGGTCATCACAATCTCTGCATTTTCCACTTCTTCATCTACTGCTTCCAGTTGTTCCTTGATCTGAGATACCCTTGTAAAGTAAGACTGAATGGTCTCTGCATTCTGGATCTTTACATTCTTCAGTTGGTTTCTCAGTGTCATTTTCCTGTTTATGTTCTTCCCTTCAAACAGTTTGGTTAGGGCATCAAACATAGCTTTAGGTGTCTTTAGGGAGGACACATGTGGTATGAGGTGATCCTTGATTGAATCAACAATAATCCTCTCATCCATAACCAACTTCCTCTTGTTTAAGACCTTAGCCTCATCTCCCTCTGGAACTGGAACCTCCTCATTGATATAGGAGTCCAACTCATTTTCTTCTAAAACCAGGGAGATCCTATACTTCTAGGCTCGTAAGTTATCAACTCCCTAAAGATTTTTATCAAGATTGGTAGACATCTTAACTGAGAACCTCAAATGGAAATACAAAAGATTTAGATCTTACCAGGTCAAGATGTCGCATCTAGATTTGAAGCTGAATTTCTGTAGTGCTGGTTTAGGAGCAGATTAGGATTTGGATTTCCTAGAGTTCTGCCCAACCAAATGATTTAATCTTGATCTCTAAAATTTGATTTTGAGGAGGAGATCAATATAGGCTTGGGCTCACTCAAAACTTCCACTTCTGTGGAAATCCCAAATTTCCGGCAGTAGTGTCGGGTCCAAAACTAAAAAAGCTCATAATTAGATTCCGCTTCAACAGAAAGATGTGCCCTAGGGAGGAGAGTTAGACCAACCTTATTTTGCTAAAAATATGTGGAGAGAGATCCAAAAAATAGGAAGCCCTAGTTCCCGTAGCTGCAAAGTGTCTTCTTCTCAGGTTAGCTATGATACCATGTTAGATTTTTATCATTTAAGCTAGCATTATATTAGGATCTTTAACTGAGAAAATAACAAGCACAGCAATCAAACACAAGAGACAATGAACACAATGTTTTTCCTCAGGGAAAACATAAATGGAGAAAAACTTACAACTTCCTCAGAAATAGAATCAGCACTAAAAGTAAAAACCCCAAAATAGTAAGATGATCTCCCGACAGTAGTAGCCTCTTTCTTTCTAACCCCAACAACCTCTTCTTCCTCAGCTATGCACTACAACTGAGTGTGAGTGAGTGTGTAATAAATAGAGAGGCTCACTCTCTATTTATACTAATTCCCAACTTGACAATAACTCACTAGGGATGACTTCCCTAGGAGAGTCTAATAGCCCTAGGGCCCCAGAACTCTGGGGACTTTAACCCTTGAACAATAGGAGGGTTACCCACAATGACTTGACATGACTTGTTTACATTATTGAATCTCCTGATAGGAACATCGGGGCATGACATGACTCAAATACATTACAGGCACTTCATGGAATAAACATCGGGGTACAAGACATAAGATATACAAGTGAATACATTCTGAAGTTACAAATACATCAACACCTTTCATTAATCTTCGTCACTTGCTTGAAGTGCTCCCACCATATGGAAGCTCTTCCAGTGAAATTGAAGATGGCTACTCTAGCCTTCATATTTCCTGAATAGTCCTGGACTTGGAAATATTTTCTCATCCAAAGAAACCAAGCTTCAGCTTCTTGACCATCCTTTATCTCACCATTGAAGGTAGGAGGCCTTGCCTTCTTAAATTCATCACATAAATGGTTCTAGTAGCGCCTCTTTCTCTTATTCTCGTGAGAAAAAGAAATTGAACCACTAGTGGATCTGTTAACACTAGAAAATTACCAAAGGTTGTAAAGGTTATTCCCATGTAACAGCACAAACCACTTTTAAAGAGAAAACTAGCTTTTTTCTCTTCCGATAGGGATCTCTCACAAAATATTAACAAGGCTAGATATGTATAAGCAGAATTGTTTGCAATTGATAAGATTGGTTCAAACAGAACACTTGACCATTGGGTTATGGAGTCAAGATATGAACATAGATAAATAGAACGTATGCATGGAAGTTTTAATAGAGGCAAGGTAGCTACTTAGTCACAGTCAAAATTTGATTGTCTAGTGGAAAAAGAAGAACATGAATAGTCCATTAACACAGAGCATTATAAAAATGAATTCTATATCAACTTTAGAAGAAAGATTTGGTGGATATCTAAAAAGAACAGCTAGAGCATAGTACATATGAATTTTAAACTGGTATACACTCATTTTTGACATGAAGGAATACATAATGGAAAGATAAACTGGAAAAACATTCACATGAAAAGAGAAAGTACAGACTGTAATATGAGATAACATAGGAATCTCTTCTAAACACCAACTTTTGGCTCTGTAATTTTAATTAAAGAAATACTTGAATACACAGATCTTCAAAATCTCATGGGTTCCAACCCTTGCTTAATCAAAAGTATAAATACTTATACATTACTCCCTGGGATGAACAATAAATCTAATTGTCTAATGGTTTAAACCATTTATTACATGTGTCAAAGTGCTTGTCTATTACAAAGCAACTCTGAGATAACAAACTCCTTAACTAAATGAAATTAAAATAACATTTTATCATAAAATTTATTCTTCACTGAAATTTGTTTTTGTTGTCTTGCTTGATATCTTCATGGTTGTAATTTATATTTATTTTGTCCAAATTATTGAACTTTTCTCCACTGTTTCGGCTTAGGAAAATCCACAACAACCATTTCATGTGCCAAAACTTTGAGCTCCATGCTTTCTACATATGAAATATTAGGCACCTTGGCACACGTGACACTAAAATCAAACAATAACTCGAATTCTTCAACCAGTTTATCAAACACGACTCTTCCATACATAGCCTGCTGCATATCTTTAAACTTATTGTGGTCTAACCTATAATTTACCGATTTCTCCAGATATTCCTTCTGAGACAATATAGGTCCCATTTCCGCCCAGAAGAAAGGGATTCCCCTGTTTACCAATGGAGTGAATAATTTAGTCCCTTCTTTGAATCTATGACTTATAATATCAACTTTGGCCTGTACAGTATCTAACATTCTATATTTTCCAATCACTTTTCTAGCCCAGGAGGCAATGACAACTTTGTCTTGGATACCAAACCTTCTAACTTGATCTTCTAATATGGCACTTAAAAAGTTGATATCATTCTAAGCTACTTCCATTGGATTCTTATTTAATCCTTGCTTTACTATCAAAATATTTTGTCTAGATGCTTTCAGAGCACTCTCCTGATCAGCAATAAAATCTAAATACGGTCTAAACTTACTAGCCTCTTTAATAATTTCATCCTGGATCATATGTTTGGCTCCTTGCAAGGCCATTTGACCAACCACCTACTTTGTTAACTTAGTATTATGATTTATTAAATCTTGACAGCTCTCCTCCAGTTCTTATTTTCTTCTTCTTTTTTTAGAGATATATCTTCTAGATTCTGATTCTGTTGTTTTAACCCTATGATCTGTACCTCTTTTAGCTTTACCAAGGACATTGCTTCAGAATGAGAGGTTGTATCAACTTCTATAGATGGAACAATATATTGACTTTTAACTCTTTCATATTTTTCCTGTAATTCTTTTTCTTTTTCTTCCAACTTAGCTTTTAGGTCCTGTTGCCCACCTATTTCAACTAGGTGGCAACCTCATGTACATTGAAGATGTATATTCTGTGCAGTTTGTACCATGGAAAAATTCTGGGGATTTTTCATTTAGCAAGGCAATTATGCCCCTTTTGTACACGAAATCTCCGCTCCCCTGTGTGGGACAACTAATGTAACTTTATATGTTAGCATGGGTCATTCCTCTAAGGATGTCACCATGAATTTTATTATCAGGGAATTCCTCTTCACCGAGTGTTTTTTTCCCCTCCCAGTTAATTTTGTTAATTAACAATTTTAATTGGTTGGGTTTTTCACTCACAAATCCTCCAAAGTGGTGAATTGGCATTCCGATAATCAAGCCCATGAGGTGGCTAAGGTTTCAAATTGTTGTCCATGACGATGCTAGCCATATCTTGTAGTCTGTAGAAGGAGCAAGTCGACATAAGTCGACTTGAACGAAGACCGACTTAGTCGATCAGCCGACTAAGTCGAGATACCGACTACGTCGGTCGGCCGAGTAAACACAGTAGTTAGTCTGTTAACTAATAGTCGTGTCGGTTAGGTGAACCGACAGGTAGTTATGATTGTAACTGTTTGTAACCTGTATATTAGGCTGTTGAGCCACACAAGAATGTAGTTCAGTTCTTGGCTTTGTATGATCTATTGAGAATAATATAATCTGTTCATGTTATCAGTTCTTGTCTCTTGCATCTGTGTATGTTGTATGTATTATTGGTAACCTTATGTGATCTGTAGGATTACAACATTGGTTCTATTGCCGGTAGTACATAACTGGAATATATGCTCACATATGATACCAGAGCAGGAGATCAAGGACTGGTGGGAGTGAAAAATTGCTAACTATCTACAAAATTACGCGAGAAGGAACAGATTGACAGTCGCAGAAGCCAAAGCCCGATTTTTCACTGAAACTCACGAAAAATTTGTCGAATCCGTGCCCCACCTACTGAAGCAGCTTTTGGATGAGAAAGTCGGACAACACTAAAGAAGCACAGTTACTCCAGAAACTGATCCGAGGAGGACGTACGAATCTCTCGGAGTGGTTCGAAAAGATAGCCGACGACTTCTGCGAGGAACAA
>LPNX010246919.1:0-27632 GCA_001517045.1 Pseudotsuga menziesii
GAGTCCCACCATGTTCAAGTTGTTAATTGCCTATCCATAGAGGTCAAACTTGCCATCTTTGACTCATGTAGCGCTTGGGAAAGCCTTAGGAATCAAATCTTCTTTATTCCTGGTCTCCTAGGCGCCCTTCTGCTTTTTCTGCTTTGTTGACTGCTTTTTCAGTTTTTAAAGCACATAAGGAAAGCAAGACTAGGTGAGGTGAACCTGTTTTATTCCCCTTTCATCCTCCACTCTTTCCTCCATGCAAAATAATGTATGAGCTGCCATTTCACCCCTCATTAGCTTGCCCATGCGCCCTTTCCAATTCCTGAGCCTCATGATAGATTTGGGATCAATTTTTTACACCTATGGGGGATTTGCCTATTTTGGGTAAGCCTGCTTTATGCTAGATTTGGATGCTTCCTCATGCATTCGATTTCTTCATGTATTCTATTTATTCAGCAGCCTATGATATTACAGGGTTGGCTATTGTACACTGAGTTAATATAATTTTGTGTTACAGCTCCATTTTCAGTCTCCATTGTTGACAATTTTGCATGATCAATTGTAATTTGTTGTGAGTGAAATTAATCTATTGCTGGTCAGAATTTCTACAGGAAGGATAGGGACAACCTGAGTTGAGAAAATATGGGAATCCCAAAGGAAAACTTCAGGAGGAGGAAGTTTTAGAGAAAGAAGATGCTATCACACACGAACCATCATCTTTAAATATTCTTGCCGAAATTGCCACTAACTTTGGGACATAGGAACCAAAGGATGAAGTTATTCCTGATTTTATGGATGAAGATTGCACTGTGACCCCAGAATCCTCCCATGACATAGAAATCATAGAAGTGGAACCACAACAACAAGGCAATGATGGGGTTGAACAAGGTGTTGTCACATAAGAACCAACATCCTTGAATGTTCTTGTCCAAGTGGCTGTCCAAGTGGGAGGAGAACCAGGAATTGAAGGCACTCTGGAATTTAATAAAGAATTTTGTACTACGACTCCAGAGTTGTCCCGGGACACAGAAATATTAGAAAAGGATCCACAACAGCAGGGAGATGAAGAAGTGAGTCAGGATCTTGTCACACAAGAACCAACATCCTTGAAAATTGCAGTAGGGACTCTTGAAATGCAATAAGAAAATAACCCTGAAGTGGATGTCATTCCTGATATGGATTGGGGTGAAGATGAACAAGTTCAAACACAACCCTCAGGTGATACTAAAATCCTTGAGGAACAACTGCATACTGAAGACGACATCCAATCTTAGCAGCATGAGGAAAAAGAAGAACAAGGCTCTATCACACATAAACCAGTAGCCTCACAGCCCCTGGCTGAGATAGCAGCTGATGATCAGGTAGAAAATAAAATTAAAATTTAGGAGGAAGTTGCTCCACAAGAACCAACATCCTCACAGTCAGCTGCCAAAATTGCCATGAGAGAACCCTAGAAAGAAGACGTTGTTACACAAGAACCAGCATCTCCAAGAGTGGTGGATGTTGTTGCTGAAGAGAGTCTAGAAAAGGTTGTTGTCACACAAGAACCAGCATCCCCAGAAATAGCTTCAGATGTGCAGGATGTCCAATGTGGCACATCAGGTGACAAAGTGTGGATTGATCCCCTTCAAAATTTCATTGACCTGGATTCTGACAAGGAGGAGCATCATGAAGAAGAATCCCTGAACCCTACAGTAGAAATCTCAATTCTGAGAATGGAGGTAATAAAATGGAAGAGCTAGGTGGAGGAATGCCAAGAAGAGATAGTTTCCCTTACTTAGCATAAAAAGATTATCAGGAGACTGGAGGAGAAATGGGCAGAAGAACGTATGACCCAGAGACTTCGAGAAGAAGAGCTACAGAGCAATTTAAGGGAGCTGAAAAAGTTTCAATATATGCAGAAGGAAAAAGAGCAGATGTATGCTATTTCTCAAGAACTCCTGGGCACTAGGGTACCTTCTTCTTCTTACCCTGTCTTTCTATTTGAACAATTTGTTTGGTTTAAGTTAAGAGCTGTGAAAGAAGGGAGGTCATTTGAGATAACAACCTCAACAAGATTCTTGGAAACATTTTTAAGAAGCAATTTTGAAGATCAAAATTTGTTGTGTGAATTATATTTGCATGAGATGGCTTGCCCTCTGGACCACCATTCAAATCCTGTCCCTTTTTCAGGAGATGTTCAGTTGAGGGCCTTTGCCTCTTTTGTGAGCAATCATGCTCAGTGGGAAAGGTCTTTTCAAACATTTTCTCACAATGAAGCTCACTCTAATCTGTGGGTTCAAAGTGAGCCTCAAAATCATGGTATTTTTCTTGCTCGACACAGGAGATTGCTCTCATGCCCCATCCAGACTCAGCACATAATGGAACTGCAGGAGGAACTTTTTTCTACCTGTACCAACCATATTTCTATACACTAACAAGCAGTGTTGGAAGGAAGTAAGCACAAATGGCAAGTTGCCTCTCCTACACTCAGGAGCAGAGACCCTTATTATTTTAGAAATTTTGAACAGGCACTTTCCAGGGTTGAGGGTAATGTTGGATGTATCAAGGAGTGTGGGGCTAATTGGTTGTGCTTGAAATTTAAATTTCCCCTCATCTGGTGGCTAGCAAAACCATACAGGATGGATTTCTCACTAACCAAGGCAGAGGAGCAGCAATGCTGGAGATATTGGATTACCCACAGAGGGTTCATAGAAAAAGAAGGAACGTCTGAGTTCCCCTACAACTTCTCTTCTCTCCATGAACAGAGCACAGTGCAAGATTCAGATTCAGAATAATGGAGGTTGTTGCATGAGGACATGCAACAGGACAATTGGGGGGAGATGTTGGGCCCAGAAATGGCCCTTTTTGACCATCCTTAATTACCTCTTTTTGTCCTATCCTACCCCATTGAGCATGCCAAATAAATGTTTTACCCTCACTCTACTCTTCAATCCACCAAGGTATGATTGATTATTGTTTTATTTTATTAATACTTATGATTGTGATAATTAAGGATTCATATCTCTCAATATGCTAACATATGATGGTTCATAAAGGTATTTTGAGATATATAGACTGCAGGAAGATCGGGCTGAACATGCTACGAAAAGGATGGGCATTCATCGCTCAAGCTGATCACCATCCATCCTACCATTGCCCAAGGAATGCGGTCCCAGTGTATTATCCCAGGCAAAGCTGTACAAAGATAGCTGTAACAGAATGCGTCAGATTTGGAGGTCAATAGTACGCTGCTGCTCGTGTATAGCTGTGATCTGAAGATATCATTACTCCTGGGTTGATTAACAGTTTCCCTATATTTCCTATCTTTCATCCTGCCACGTTTGTAACAGTTGTTGTCATTTAGGGCGCCTGAAGATCAGAGATCTTCATGGCTGCCCCATAATAGGGATAGGATGTTATGATTTACATTGTATAAATATGGAGAACTGTTTCGAACCAGGGGTTGTTGAACATATAATCAATTCATTGTATTAGCTGTAACGAGGAATTGTGTAATCAATTTGCCTTTTTAATACAATGAGTTACTTCAGATCTAATGGTTTTAATGTGTGTTCATCCAGCATCTCTATGTGAAGGCTGGGCCCGCCTTCCACAGGGATTGCTGAGTTAAATTAGGCATTTCAATTATTTTGTTGTGTGATGTTATGTTAATTTTATTTCTTCATAGGAAGCTGTAACAAGTTGTGGATTTACAGTGTGTTGTTGATTGCATCTCTTGGATACCTGTAGTGGCATGGTGTGACAGTCGACTGAGTAGGTAATTATTCCTTATGCAATTTGTGTGGTAACTGTAATAGCTCTGTTCATCCTTAGATCTTTTAGTTGTTGTTTCCATGAATCCTTGCAACTTGTCTCTTATTTTTATGATTGCAAAATTTCATTCCTGTACTTCGAATTCATAGAATAGCTAAACTCAATTTCTGTATTTTGAATTTCTAGATTAATATTCAATTTATGTCTTTGGATTTCTAGAATAATCAGATTAAGATAGTTGGGTTAATCATTAAGTGGTTTGAAAGAGAATTTCCCTTTTTCTGCAAAAGTAATCTAGATGTGACTTACATCTTTCCATTCTTAGATCAAGAACAACAGAAGGTAATTGTGACTGTATTCCTTAGAAGGTAACTAGATTAAGTAGATTCTTGGGATGAGCATAGCTGAACAAAGGATAGGATTGTTCAATTACAGTAATTTAGTGTTTAAGCATATATTGTGCATGTTATCCTTGAAATACAAGACTTCCCTGGGTTGACAATAAATATTGCACACTCTGTATGTTAGTTGTAATTCACTTGCATATTGGGTGCCCATCAGGATCAATGGTAGGTATGATCTAAGAGAAGTTGAACCGTCGGATCACTTTATGTCTAGAGCATATCGCGACTATTGGATTACAATATTTATAAATGCATACTAATGCATACTAAAGAAACACACTTTACCTAACAGATATATTACACAAGTTGATTTTAACTAACTCCTAAGTGTCTAAATATCCTAACATCCTTCTTGCGATGTAGCAAAGAACAGTAGACCAGTGTCCTTATCCATTGGGACCTTTTCTTTTTTTTTTTTTTTTAATTTCTAAACAAAAAAAAAATCTTCAATTGGAACTGACTGAACAGGAAAATGAAAATTTCCTAAAATAAAACGAATGCTTATAATGAAAATGGGTTGATGAAACTTCTTTTACTTGAGGTAATGCTTCAAGAACCGTCCATTGATTGGTCCTCCACTTGTTGGTTCCCCATCCTAATCTTGCAGAATAAAAGCGTTGTTTCCATGGTAAGAAACAATTGTATATGGAGCCTTCCACAGGTGGTCAAACTTCATGGCCTTATCCATTTTCTGGGCATCCCACTTTAACACCAAATCTCTGACCTGAAAGTCATTAGCCTTGGTCCTCTTCTCAAACACCTTCTTTACTTTTTCCTAAAACAATAGAGATTCATCACATACCTTTTCTCTTTTCTCTTGCACCTCTATTAGCTGGTTGATTCTCCTTTGCATAGGATTTGGCATTTCTTGTTCCCGCAACAATCTCATCATTGGCAGCCTTAGAGAAGGGAAAAAAAAACCTTTGTTCGATACACCAGTTGGAATGGCGAGATTCCAATGGAATTTATAGTGGTGATTCTCTTTGCCCAAAGTGCAAAGATTAGTTTAGTATGCCATGCTTTCATGTTCTCCTGTAACAACTTTTTGATAATTCTGATCAAACCCCAATTAGCCTCATTAGAGCTCAAACCCCAATTGTTAGATCACCTAAACTTTCAAGACTAGTTGTGAATATTCAAACACGGGTGTTGTGGCCTAATTGCTCATTGTATTGGTCATTATTGTATTAATGGGTTATTTGAGATGCGTTGTTAGGGGTTGTTATGGATTGTTACATTAAATAAGGGGGTTAAATGAATATTTTAATGTAAAAGTAGGTAAATGTAATTATTACGTATTTTTACATATCGTACTGCAAAGTACAAAGAAATACTCTCATCAAATAATCCTCAACAGCAATCTTGATGAATGATGTAATGTCTAGCATTATTGAATCATTAAACCCCTAGAATGATGGAGTGTATTCAAACAATATATATGAAGGCCTCATTTGGAAATCTATGGATGCCTGAAAAATCAATTTGAGGATGGAAATTTTGAAGTGAAACACCGTCATCTTGATTTTCCATTCCACTTCAAGATTTTCAAAATGATGATTTTGGAAAATGCACCATAATATACCTCTTAGCAACTAATCTAGTGGTGTCACCAAGATGAGATTTCAAATTGTTGCATGTGCTCACCTCTACATACAACAAAGCCCTGGAAAATTTTAAGAATTTCTTCTTGCAAAGTACTTTATAGAAATTTAAGACTAGTGGAGTCACCATATGAACAATAAAGAAATGTACTTTGGCATGCATGTTCATCAACCAAAAATAAAATAAAATAAAATAGAAGAAAAAGCAAAGGTTATTACTTCAGGGATGATGAAGATTTTATCCCTGGCAAGGATGATGGTCATTACTTCCAGGGTGATAAATATTTTATTCCCTAAAATGGTGTCGAAATATGTTTTTGCCTAATCCACACCTAGGATATGTGTGAAAAAAATTCAACTCACTCGGTGTAGACTTGGGGGTAAGCCTCCAATCAGACGAACTGTCACTTGGCACTTAACTCCTTTGTTTGGGTGGCCAACTCCTAAACAAATCCAAGGGGTTCATCCCTAATAATACTGTGAAAATATGATTCACAACAAGATATAGGAGCTAAAGGAATCCTCACAACTCAATATATTCACAAATTATGTAGAAAAACAGTGAAAAGGTTGAAATTAAGGCATAAGAATGGAGCCAATAACATAGTTTATTGTCACTTTCCTATATGTAAATATGCCTGGAACATGTTTATATTACATTTCAAGAAAATTGTTAGCCTTTGGAGGCAATTTGGATGCATACATGTGGCGGGCTTAGATTTGACCTCAAAACCCCCCTAGGTGGACCAATGAGATCCCAAACCAACTCAAATGGTCACGAATGCCTATGCGAACATGGATGGAGCATGCTAGGACATAAATGAAGGTAGGGTAGGTGTGTTGGAGTGCATGGGTGAGTGGGAGTGGCTCTAGACAACAATAAATGGTCCAAAAAGATAAAAAACACCCAAATACCATGCATGGGTGCCTCTGGTCAAATGGTTTCCATGTTTTATGGAGTGGGAGAGCACCAAGGACTAAACTGTCATAAATGAGGGTGCATGTGTAACCAAAATGATCAAATCTAGGCACCTGGGTGCATTAATGAGTCCAAAACACCAAAAGGACCTTGCTTGACCAACACAACCTAGTTTTGGACCATATAACATAAGTATGAAACAAATGAAAATGTGTCCTAGGTGTATGACCAAGGTACTAAGGTGGTATAATGCTCTAAAAACTCCCCTTAAGCCTGAATTAGTGTAAATACATCACAAAATTATTGAGGCCTTGGAAACTAAGGCTCAAGTCACCTCTTACAAAAGTTTATTTGTCCATATAACCAAGGTACGGAGAAAAAACTCATGGGAACAAAACCTCCCCTAAAAAATGGACCTGGAGCTAATATAAGTGAATATTAGTAATCACCATGTGTCACCTACTCCAAGAAGTTATCTCATATAGGTGAATGTCTTCTCTTTGAAGCTCTTGGTGAAGATGTCAGCAGTTTGCTCTGTAGATGGGCAATATTGCAATGATATCACCTCCTCATGCACCAAGCTCCTGATGTAGTGCATGTATATATTTATGTGCTTGGTCCTCTATCTCTGCACTAGATCAGTGGAAATATTGATGGCACTTTGATTATCACACCAAATGATTGTGGATGAATTAAATGCGAATCCAAGTTCCCCAAGAATACCTTGCAACCCCACACATTGTGTAGTTGCGTTCAATGATCCTTTGTACTCGGCCTCAGCTGATGAAAGGGATGAAGTGTGATGTTTTTTGCTTGACCAACAAATGGGACCATGTGCAAGCATGAAGACATAACCTGAAGTGGACTTTTTATCAATGGAATCTCCAGCCCAATCAGAATCCATAAATCCAACTAGTTCTAGTGGAGAACTAGTAGCATAGTGTACCCCGAAGTGTTTGGTTCCTTGCATATAACGCAAGAACATTTTTGAAGCCTTCTAATGGATCTCATGAGGATCCTACATATATCTTGCAACAACACCTACAACATAATCCAAATCAGGTCGAGAGTGTGTGAGATACAACAAGCTCCCAACTAGTTTCCTGTAAAACGAGTTGTCCACCAATGGAGATGAACCAAAATCACCTAGTTTTATTTTTGAAAGGAATGGATACTTGGATGCCTTACATTCAACCATCTTGAACTTCAATAACAGGTTCAAAACATACTTTTATTGGATAAACTTGATACTTGCATCATATTTCTCAATCTCCAAGCCAATAAATTGTTTCAACAATCCAAGGTCAGTTATAGAAAACTCACTATGCAAAGAGGAATTTATTGATGCTATATCATCAATGCAACTTCCTGTAATCATAAGGTCATTAACATACACCACTATGACCTGTAATAAATCACTAATATGTTGCAAATATACATTAGGATCGGATTTGCATCGCTCAAAGCTCACTGAAAGGAGGAAGCTATCCATCTTGGCATACCAAGCCCTGGGGGCTTGCTTGAGGCCATCGAGTGACTTCCTCAACCTGAAAACAAGTGAAGGATCATGAATGAAACCTTCAGGATGCTGCTTATAGATATCTTCATGAAGGTCACCATGAAGAAAATCACTCTTCACATCCATGCGGTGAACCTCCCATCACTTAGATGCAGTAATGGCCAAAATTAGCCTGATTGAGTCCATCTTTGCTACTGGTGCGAATGTATTTGTATAGTCCACTCCTTGGACTTGAGAGAAGCCTTTGAAAACCAAACTAAACTTGTACTTGATATCTAAAACATCTGCAACCACTTTGGTCCTATAGACCCACTTACGTTGCACTAGTTTCCTCTTGGAAGGTAGAGGAACCAACTCCCAAGTTTCATTATCTTGCAACGACTTGAACTCTTCTTGCATGGGCGTTTGCTATTTTGGTTCAAGTGAAGCTTCCTCATTTGTCTGAGGATCAGATCTAACCATCATAAATCATCTCTTTGGAAGATTCAATTCACAAGTGGAGAAAGCATTGTGAAATTGAGATCTAGTCTTCCTAGAGCCTAGTGGATCCCCAGCAAGATCACCGACTGCTTGTATGGTTTTCGCAGCCCACTTTGGACGAATGGGTGAGTCATGATATGAATGAATGTCATCATCATCATCAACATCAAAATCAGAAAAATCGGAGGAAGAATCATCACTTACATCATCATGGAGTGGAGGATGTGAGCAATCCCCTTGAGCTAGTTCGATCTCCTACATTGGATATTCTTCGAACTATACACTCCTTCCAATGAATGTTTTTTGAGATGAAGGATCAAAGAGCTCGTAGAACTTTGCATATTTAGCATATCCAACCATAATGGACTCCTTGCTTTGAGGTTGCAATTCATTTCTCTTCTCGAGAGGAATTCTATCCCAAGCCTTCGAGCCAAAAACCCTGAAATTAGAAACATTGGGCTTGTGACCACTCCAAGCCTCAAATGGAGTTTTTCCTTCCAATGCTTTGTGTGGAGCTCTATTCTAAGCATACGCAACATAATTGATATCTTCAACCCATCGCTTAGGTGACAAATCCTTTGCCTCCATCATGCATGTTTCCATCTCTTTTAGAGCGTTGTTCTTGCGCTCTACAACACCATTTTGTTGTGGTGTGTAAGGCACATAATGCTGCATCTGAATTCCATTATCATGACATAGCTGTTGTAAGTTCTTGTTGACGTAATCCTTTCCATTGTTAGTCCTAAGAACCTTGATTTTATTACCACACATGTTCTCAACTAAAGCCTTGAACACTTTGAAAGTCTCAAAGACTTCATATTTTTGTTTGAGAAAATGCACCCAACAATACCTTGAGAAATCATCTATGAAAGTCAACACATACCTTGAATTCCCACACGAGCGTGTGGGAAGAGGCCCTATCATATCTGAATGGATTAGATCAAGCACTTGGATAGCCCTCTTATCCTTCCCTTTGTCATATTTGCACTCAACATGTTTCCCCACTATGCACCCTTTGCAAGTGCCTTTGGAAAACTTGATGGTAGGAAGCCCTTCAATCATGCTATCCTTGCTTAGAGATTGGAGGAACCTATAGTTGAGATGTTCATACCTTTCAAGCCGCAACTTGCTGGTCTCATTGGCATGTGACAGGAGCACATTCCCTTGAGACTAGGGGAGGAAGTGAGAGAACTTATACATTCTCGAATCATGGTCAGCAAAACCCACTGAAACAAGTTGGCCTGTAGAGATTTCTGACATCTCCACATCATCTTGAGTAAATGTTACTCTCTTGGGTGTACATTTGAGTGTCATTTGATATACACAAAGTAGGTTCACTGCAAGATCAGGTACAAACAACACATTGTTGGGATACCCATCTTCTAGATCAATCCCGCCAATCCCTTTGGCTTGGATTTTGGAATCATCACCCATGAGAATGGATGGGCCACTGTAAGGATGTATGGACGAGAAGGAATCTTGCATGGAAGCCATGTGCCTTAAGGAACATGAATCTATGATAAAGGATGAAGAGCCTGAAGACCCAACAACCAAAGCATAGCATTTATCCTTGTTCTTTGAGCTTGAACCTCCCTCTTTCTTCCTTGCGCCTTCTAGTAGTGGGATGTTGTTCGTCTCTAGGAGTTGCGCCATCATGTCAATGCTTTTCTTCATGCATGCAATCTCTGGATGCCACCCCTTGTGACAATAAGTGCATTTTGTCTTCTCTTGCTTCTTCTTTTCTTTGTCCTTGCTAGGATTCACACCCCCATTTGAAGATTTGGGCATGTCCTACTTCTTCTTCTCTTGTTGCTTTGAACCCTTGGCTTTCTTCTTGCCTTTGGCTTGATTCGAAACTCCAACAACAAGGGATTGATCCTTGGTGGATTTGATGGTACCCATTTGCGCCAACTTGTCTTGTTCATGAGTCAAAGACTCCATGAAGTCTGCTAGTGAAGGAATTTTCCAATTTTGAGTTGTTAGCTTGCTTGAGTGGAATGAGGAGACAAAAACTGAGTACTTAGGGCCTAGCTTTGAAAGGATGGACAAGATCAACTGCTCGTCCTTCTTGTCAATGCCACATTGTTTCAGCTGAAGCAACAACAATTTCAACTTTGTGAAGAAATCCTAGATCGTCTCAAAGTGAATTGCGCTCAATGAGGTCAACTCATTTTTGAGTTGGTGTCCTCTCATCTCATCAATATTCCCAAATAGTGACTCGAGCTTGAGCCAGAATTTATTGGGTGTAGTAAGACTGTCTACATGGAAGATAAGATCCCTTGAGATACTAAGACAAAGCATCTCTAATGCTTCATCCAATCTGTGGAAGTACATTGATTTTTCCATAACAGAGTTGGGTTCGTTCTCAGTCCCCATGGTGAATCTGTAGAGGCATTCCGACCTGAGATGGATCACCATTTCAGCCTTCCATTCAAAACAGTTGAATGGGGTAAGCAAGACATGATTCTACTCCATTTTTTCTTATGCATTGAGTGAAAAAAACACTAGAAGTACTTGCAATGCAAACACTCGATTTTTTCTGGAAGAAACCCTAGATATCAACTCAAACGCTCTGGATTTGATTTGTAGCTCCAAAGAGCCCTGATACCATGTGAAAATTTGATTCGTAGCAAGATCTAGGAGCTAAAGGAATCCTCACAACTCAAGATATTCACAAATTATGTAGAAAAACAGTGAAAAGACTGAAATTAACACATAAGAATGGAGCCAATAACATAGTTTATTATCGTTGTCTAGTATGTAAATATGCCTGGAACATGTTTATATTACATTTGGAGAAAATCATTAGCCTTTGGAGGAAATTTGGATGCATGCATATGGCAGGCTTAGATTGGACCTCAAAACCCCCCTAGGTGGACCAATGAGCTCCCAAACCACCTCAAATGATCACGAATGGTTGTGTGAACATGGTTGGGGCATGCTAGGTCATAAATGAAGGTAGGGTAGGCATGGTAGAGTGCATGGGTGAGTGGGAGTGGCTTTAGGAAGCAAGAATTGGTCCAAAAGGACCAAAAACACCCAAATACCATGCATGGGCGCCTTTGGTCAACCAATTTCCCTGTTTTATGGAGTGGGAGCCCACCAAGGAATAAACTATCATAAATGAGGGTGCATGTGTAACCAGAATGATCAAATGTGGGTTCCTAGGTGCATTAATGAGTCCAAAACACCAAAAGGATCGACCTCGCTTGACCAACACAACCTAGTTTTGGACCATATAACATAAGTATGAAACAAATGAAAATGTGTCATAGGTGTATGACCATGGTACTAAGGTGGTATAATGCTCTAACAAAAATAATCTAAGGATGATTTGTTTCAAAACAAACTTTAGCAGTTAATAAATGCAACTAAAAAGAACTATTGAAAAGTAAATATAATCTCTTAGTGTGCAAAGCATGATGCACAATATAAAAATGAAGACCAATGCCTTTAAGCAAATCACACATGACCTAGAAAATACTTGTAGTGCAGAATATTTAAAGTTGTTTCTTTTAAAACACCAAATGAAATGCGAGCTGACTATCTAAAAAAATAAGAACTAGTTAGGGGGTAGGGGAACAATGGCTTGGACAACTCTTTTGAGACTTTCACAAATAATTGGTACAAATTTTAAGAAATGGTTATCATTGGTCTATAATAACCATTGGTCTATAATAACCAATAGTCGAGCCTTACTAAATGATACAAATTGAGCAGTAAAATGTAGAAGATTTTTCTAGTAGGTGTAGTGATTGACTGCCAACCTTGAAGGTACAATGTTGATCCTTAAGGGTTTCCTTCGAACTGTCCAAAATGACACAAAAGAGGCTGCAAAACAATAGGTAACATAATGTAGAGACTGCCACCTAGCTTCCCATTGTCCTTGCAAAACCCATGGCTATTTGTCCTACGAAAAAGAAAACAAGTTAGATACAAAAAATGGAACTAGGCCTAACAAACAATGAATAAATGATCTTATAGGGGTTGTTTTGAAGGTTATAAGAAAATCAAGAATATATCCATGCACTTTTACTTGGCATCCCTATTGAAGTATGCCAACTGTAAGCTCAAAAAACATGAATGATAAGGCATATTTATGGTCTAAAACAAGAAGATCTAATCATGTAAGGCTAAAAAACAAATATGCATGCAAAATATTGCTATTTAGATGATCTGTTTCAAGTTATTTGATGATATGACAAATAGATCTAAGCATGCAAAACAATCTACTTATGGTTTGGATTCCTTGCATAAATTAAGAAATAAAATTTGATTTTCAATAATGGACGAGTTGAAAGAGAGAGGTAGAGGTGTCAAAAAGAATGGAAATAGAGTCAAGAGAACTAGCTAAGAGGGCCCTATTTGAAATGGTCACCGAAGAAAGTAAATTGTGCTAGGCTAACTTCAATCCTCTCGGTGAGTGAGTAATCCATCAAACACAAATATATTGTAAAGGAGATCATATCACTTCTTCAATCCTCTTAATGGTGCAACCTACAAGAAAGAGATTAATATAGAAAAATCCCACTGAAGGTAAAAGTACTAAAATCAATCTCTTACAAGCAACTTACAATAAGGTTTTAGCTAAGCATGCACTTGAGAAATAACCTTACCTTGCTAAGTAGCAATACTATTTCAAAGGCCTAATATATGATAAATGAATTAACAACGACAGTGATACAATTTACCTCATAAACACATGACAAGTTTAGCATCCACACATATGAGAAGATGGTTCTAATATAGCCTCCAAAGCCTTTCTTTATTAATACAATGCTTATTCTCCAAAAGAGTAATACAAATGAGCTCTAATCTTCAAGCAACGAAATAATGAGAGGGGTGTGCTTGTTTTTATAGTAAGAATGGAGAGAATGTGCCCCCCTTATATGTCACATGCATGCAAGAGGGAGTGTGCCACCTCTAGGGATTGACTAAAGATCACTAGGCCCTCATGCGCCACCTTTAGGAGACTTGATGCCATCTCTTAGAGTGGACTAGGACTAAGTAGGCCCTCATGTGCCACCTCTAGAGTAAATTGGGATGGGGTAGGTCTTCATGCACCACCTCTAGGGTGAACTTAGACTGAGCAGGTCCTCCTACACCACCTTTGGAGTGAACTGGGTAGAGATGAGGAGTCAATTGGGCTTGACTAAATTGACATGAAATGCTCTTGTTGTGAACTAGAGCTCTAGGAGAGTGCACCCCCAAAAGGAATATTCATTTTCCTTAAATCAAAGAAATGGTCTCGAGACACCATAATTTATGGAAAATTGCCCATAAAAAGTGTGTTAGGCTTCACATGTGTGTCTAAAGGGGTTTAAGAGGTATATTATGGTGTTTGACACCCCCTTTGACCACATCATATAACATTATTACATATTTACCCCCCTATGAAAAACACTTTTTACAAGGAAAACATGGTGACACACTAATGCATGACATCAGAACTAAGGACATAGACACCATACTAGGATTAGTACATACGCATGGCTTTGGAAGATTGAGTGAAAAAATCTAGACAAAATCCAATCACTAGGATCTAAATTCATCTAGGTGAAAAAAAACACTCAGAGTAGTACTAAGGTAGGTGACCCATTTGGGTTAATCATATTTTGAACATAGGAAAAAGAGATGTACAAGATAATAATAAAAACAAGGACTCGAAGATTGCTTGAGTTGGATCATGGAACCGAGGGTTCCCCAGGCATTTGCCATCTTCTGTCTACAAATCATCTTGTGCTAACTAGGTGGTAACACTATCAAATATTAAACTCATTTGTATTTTCTTGAATGGTCTAATTATGTGATGGAACAACCATTGTCATTTCATATATTGGTTGTTTTAATGTTGTAGGGGATATATAGTTTGCATGACTTCCATGAACTTTCTCCATGTCAAAATAAATTATGTTCTAATCTTCCATTTTCATTTGTGGGATTCCCACCAATAAATTGTGAATGCCACAAGTTTTAACATTGCAAAAGTTATTTCTCTTCAATAGTGCCCTATTTCACACAAACAAATGCCTCCACCTTCTTCTCCCAACCATCCAACGCCTATGTATAAGTGAATCTTCCTTTGAACTATGACAAATCAATGTTAACATGAACATTAAGTGGGTTGTGTCCTCAAAATAAACTAGTTCTAGATGTAGACGGTGCGTAATGGGTGTAAATATCTTCAAGCTTCGTGTATATTGATTATACATTTACTTATTTTTCTTTTGTAGCGCTTACTCCAATGTTTCTTGAGTGGAATCATATATTGTCCTTGATGTTGGTACTGATCTTGAACACCATTTGATACAAATATAAGTTATGAGGAAGGTCAATCTATGGACATGTAGGTGTAATTTTGTGCTTCCAATGCTTTAAGATTGTCCAAATGGGCATTCAACACAACTAAGCAACAATCTCTTGTATTTCCAATCACAATAGATTGCTTTAATTGTGGTTAGAAGTGTGGAGAAACTATGTTTGTCTAATAACACTTATTGGTATGAAGTGTGTAAATCCTTGGTGCTCAACTACCACTTGCTTGAGTGTGGACAACACAATTCTTAGTGCTCTAATACCACTAGCTTGAGAATTTGAAATTAATGTTTAGGAGGAAGTGTGCAATGTAGAAAGAAATATAGAGTTGAATGAAGGTTATAATACAATAAAAAACAATCACAACATTAGAAGACAAGGAAACCAATGTCAAATTGTTTAGTTTTATACTTCACATTATACAATATCATATACACCATGATGAGCCATGAAATGGTACGATAGCACCTAGTGAAGGATTCCAAGGCTAGTCTCATGAATAGGCTAAGAAGATGAAGATTATCAATGAAAAGATTACATAAAGCCTTGTATGGTTATGGGGCCAAGGAGGAATATAATGGAGTTCATTGCTCTAAATAAAAATAATGAACAAGATTAAGTGTGCTTTTAGACAATTAGACAACTCTCATTGAGCTTGTTGCTGTCATGTGCTTGTCTACTTGTAGTAATTCAATGAAGGTATGCATAATGACACCACTTTTTGGCATAATGTTGAGATGTGAAAGTCCAACATAAATGTTTGACATGTGTTCCTAACACAATGTTTGCAATGATATGCTCATATATGAGGTTGGCATGCTCTTGCCTCGACACCATTCCATAAATTCAATACAATTTGTAAAGGTTTCCCAATGTTGCCTAAGTTATAAGCCATGCTTATGCTTAGAACAACAATTCCCTAAAATTGAAATTGAAATGAATAATTCATACAAATCAATACCATTCTATAAGTTAGCAGCAATTGTAATAACAAGATAGATGTCACTTTGACAAAATTAACAAAATGCTTCCTATCAACTCAAGTATGGAGCATCAACCATCGATCCAGAAGTGATACGCGATGTTACACTATATGACGAAGCTATGACTAAGCTATGTTTAATTCCTCGTAACCTAGAAGTATTTATGAATAAGTGGGAGGTGGTGCCACACTTTATCGCTAAGCCATGCATGACCCAACTTCATGGAATGCCAACCTCTCTATTTCACAATCTAAATATACAACACTTTTGAGTATAATTAAACCTTGATGGAGGATTATTGCTATAGCCTTTTGACTTACAAGTCAAATTCCAAATGATTTCTTAAGTGAAAATTCTTATTAACTTTTTATTAAAGAAATTTACTGATAACCTCTTTAAACTACTTCATATTAAAATTTATATTACAAAGTGAAAATTCTAAATTAAACACTATTAAATTTCAGTTAAACCAAATAGATATACCAATATATCTAATAGGATGATATAATTCTCCTGAACTTGTAACTAAATTATATTATATTGTTATAGAGACACTTATCATCCTCCCTTAGACCTAAATTAACTTCCATGTCACTAAATATGTAACATTATTTACCATAATTCTTGTCATAACCTACAGATTTCCCTTTCTGTTAAAAGCAAAACTAATCTTAACATTTCCATATCAGTAATTCTGTAACACTATAACCTCGAGGCAATGGAGAAAGAAAAATGAGTTTCAGGTAGAATGTATTGAGTTTCATGCGAGTTGATTAGATGCTTATTTAAAAACCAGTAAGGTTAACCATAGCCCTTCAGATCTGCTTGGTATATTGATTTTAATACAGGGAGAAGCCCACAAGGCAACAATACACTTATTCCAAGTTCACATGTGAATGCCTCACAGAGACCTTACAAATGGAACTATGGTTGTTCTGTCATGCAGATATCACCTCTTGCAAACAAATCCAGATCCTCCATCCCCATTAGAACCACAAACTGCTGAAGGCATTCCCAGTTTCTTTGGGTTCCTTCCAAGCCTAGTGCCTACAATGGAAGAGTGATGGATAGCCATAAACTGGCCAGCTTCACAATCAGGTGTAAAGATAGAAGAAGCCATGAATTTCTTTTCTCCACCCATCACAGGCATTGGCACACCCTTCTTCACTGGATTCACAAAACTAGGTGCATAGGACTGGCCCAGAACCCCTGAAACTGAGTCTGTGAGCTTGAAAAAATCAAAATTGAGCTCAAGGTGGGCAAAGCAGTCTGCACCTGTGATTTCATACTTGTGAACTCTGGAGTCTTCTTTGGTTACAGGTACAATCCCTATTGATGAGTTGAGAAGGCCTGTGATCTCTACATTGAGATAGTTTGCATTCTCAACTCTAACAATACTAAGTTCTCTGTTTGGTGAAACCCATTTAAAGCCTTCCCCTAGGGGCAGAGAAATAGAATACCCATCAAAGTAGAGGACGAATTGATCAACAGAAGAATCCCACTTGCCAACTCTCTTTGATCCTACATAGAACTTGTGTGTGTCAAACAGGATTCCAAGAGCCTGAACCCATGTAAAGTCTCTGGTCCTGTTTGCAGTCCTCTTGCCAATGAAATGGGCGTTTATGTGAAGTCCCTTGTCTGAAACAAGACAGAAATCAGAGTCCTTGTAGCCATGAAAGTAGAACATCTGGCCATCTCCTCCTATGAAGCGTGGATCTTGGCATACTGATCCCACTCTGTCACATTTTGCTACATTAACACAGACAAAGCAAACCTAAATTAAATCTGTGATTTGGGATAGAATAGAAAGACAAAGCAGACAAAGGAAACCTGAATTAAATCTGTGATTTGGGATAGAATAGAAAGACAAAGCAGACAAAGGAAACCTTACGTCAGAATAGAGAGATGCAAGAGAATCTGGACAAAGTATTCTATTATGATATTTTACTTAGTACTTTCGATAGTAGAACAACTACATTTAACTTGTGGTGATCATAAAAAAACTTGACAATGTACTTATCTCATCTCATCTTATAAAATATGAACACATATCCATATAAAAATCAATTAACTGTTAAATCCAAATCCCAATCATTACACTATAACCCAACTCTTTTTAAGCCATAACCAACTTACAGACCTCCTATGCCAACCATTAAACCACAACCCAACTGACTTGAAGCCACAGTGAGATCTTGATTAGTTATATTGATATCTTCTACCTGGAGACCTCCTATGCCAACCATTAAACCACAACCCAACTGGCTTGAAGCCATAGTGAAGTAAACTATTCAGATTTTGATTAGTTTTATTGATATCTTCTACCTGGAAACCTCCTATGCCAACCATTAAACCACAACCCAACTGACTTGAAGCCACAGTGAAGTAAACTATTCAGATCTTGATCAGTTATATTGATATCTTCTACCTTACTTGAGAGATAGTTTAAAAGAGAGAAAACATATTGCAGAAAGAGTAAGACTTACGGCAGTGGGCCATTCCACAGAACTTGCAAGAAAGATGGCAATCCGGGCATGATTCTGGGCACTTGATTGTTCCTGAACAATGTGAAAGGTATCCATCATCACCTGGTTTATCTGCCTTGCAATGCTTGTCCTTCGGAGGACTCGATCCCAAAACCAAAGCAGCCTGCAGAACCAGAGTAACCGATATGAAGGCCAACAATAGCTGATACTTCTTCAATGCCATGGGACTCCAGCAGCTTACACAGTGATTCTAATGAACTCGAGACTTGTCACCAGAAGAACATTTGTTAGGTCATGAAAAGCTACCAGCAAACATGCATTCTCTTTCAACCAAGCAATCCCTGGGATCCTTATCGCTTTCTTGCCGGTGGATTCATGATCTGACCAGGCTCCGTCCACTCAATTGGAATCCACCTTTTTATCATTTTAATGGCCGAGGAGCATGTGAGTGAGCTACTTCTCTCGTGACTGTCAGGCCTCGACACTCGTGAACAAATACTAAAAACCACGGACTCAAGGTAAAACTACGGCGAGTGCGGAGCGTCGGGCATCAAGGTAATATAAAACAAAATGAATGCATTATATTACTCTGTTGATCTTGCCTTTTTAATCGAACCAGGTCAATGAATTAGAGGTCTAGTCGGGGTGCTACTGCTTATAAGTTAGGATGATTCAGAAGCAAGAGGCACTTAATGTTTATAACTGTGGGTGTATATTCATCTTACGTTTGGATTGACATGATTACTTAGTAGTATGTTGTAAAGCATTTAATGTTTTATAGTTGAAGTTGTGGTTAGTTTATTGAGATTATTGCTAAGCATTCTATTTTAAAGTATTTAAATTTTTACAATGTGAGGTGTATACTCTTGATCTTTTGATCTTGGGTTGAATTGAGGTGATCGCTAACCATCTTACTTCAACATATTTAATGTTTTACAATTTGAGGTGTGCACTCTTGATCTTGGGTTGAAATAAGGTGATCATTAAGCATCCAACTTCAACATATTTAATGTTCTACAACTTAAGGTGTGCACTCTTTATCTTGGGTTGAATTGAGGTGATCACTTGGCACTCGGGCTTCTTGAGTTGCACTGAGGTGATCACTAAGCACTCTGCTTTAGAGCATTATAGCTTGGAGTGTGCATTGTTGGATCAATGGTGCACACCCCAAAGTGTAGAGCATTAAACTTTTGCAATGGTGCACACCACAAGTTGTAAATCATTAAATGCTTGCAACGGTGCACCCCCAAGTTATATAGCATTAAATGCTTTGCAGCAAGGTGCTTAGTGATCCAACAATGCACCCCCCAAGTTGTAGTGCACTAAATCAACGGTGCACACCCCAAGTTATCGAGCATTAAATGTGTGTGATACTACACACCCCAAGTTGTAGAGCATTAAATGTTCGCAATAGTGCACGCCCCAAGTTGTAGAGCATTAAATGTTTTGCAACAGGGCCCTTAGTCATCCAATTGTGCACACCCCAAGCTATAGAGCATTAAATGCTCTGCAACTATGCACACCCCAAGTTGTAGAGCATTAAATGCTTCAGAGGAGTGGGCTTAGTCATGGCCTTAGATTGTGGTTTACAATAAATAATATAAACTTCTTTCTAAAACTTTGAATTTATTAAGTATTCAGAGGATTAAAAATCTATGTACAAATTTATGGTTGTTCAGAAAAGATCACATGGAAATGGTTAGGTCTTACTTTAAGAACAAAAGTGGTGTTTTAATAATATCTCATTGGAGTCTATCACTAAGGCTACTAAAAGAGGGGTTATGTGCTTTCCCAAAATACTCTACTATACATGAAACTTAAAAAAATACTTGGGGTGTGCACTCATCCTAGGTTGGATTGATGTGATCACTAAGCATCCCACTTAATGCTTTATAGTTTGGGGTGTGCATAGTTGATTTGAGGTGATGACTAAGCATCCCACTTCAAAGTATTTAATGTTTTACAACTTGAGATGTGCATTGTTGATTCTCGGTTAAATTGAGGGGATAGGCGATTCACTAAGCACATGACTCTAGAGCATTTAATGCTCTACAACTTGGGGTGTGTACCTACAATTTGGGGTGTGCATAGTTGTAGAGGATCTAATCCTCTATAGCTTGGGGTGAACATTTAATGCTCTACACCTTGGGGTGTGCATAGTTGCAGAGCATTTACTCCTCTATAGCTTAGGGTGAACATTTAATGCTCTACACCTTGGGGCATGCATAGTTTGAACATTTAATGCTCTATAGCTTGGGGTGTGCACCGTTGCACACCCCAAGCTATAGAGCATTAAATGTTTGAACTATGCATGGTGCACACCCCAAGCTATAGAGCATTAACTGTTCGAACTATGCATGCCCCAAGGTGTAGAGCATTAAATGTTCAGCCCTCTATAGCTTGGAGTGTGCATAGTTGCAGAGCATTTACTCCTCTATAGCTTGGGGTGAACATTTAATGCTCTACACCTTGGGGCGTGCATAGTTTAAACATTTAATGCTCTATAGCTTGGGGTGTGCACCGTTGCACACCCAAGCTATAGAGCATTAAATGTTCTAACTATGCACGATGCACACCCCAAGCTATAGAGCATTAACTGTTCGAACTATGCATGCCCCAAGGTGTAGAGCATTAAATGTTCACCCCTCTATAGCTTGGAGTGTGCACCATTGGATCAACTCTTAGCCTCCGCACATGGAGAGAATAGGGGGCAACGGTGTAGCCCAGCCCTGTTGATGTAAGAGAGCTGAAAACCCCCTCTCACACACATGTAAGTTCGAAGCGCTGGAGCGAGTGATTGCAAGTACAGGGCATTGTTAACTAAAATTTAATTTTCAAAATGAAATGGCACGATGGGATTGGATACACGAACTGATTTTGACCTTTATCAGAAACTCTCCATAATCTTTGTCAGAGGGCATCGGCTGAGCCTTGGTTGAACCTCATTTTAAAAGGATGCCCTCATAATTACCGTTTATCAAGCCTCGAGTGTGCTTTCCATGCTCATGTGCTAAGGCTATCTGCACACCCCAAGTTATAGAGCATTAAATGTTAGCCCCAAGCCCTAGAGAATTAAATGCTCTTCAAAATGGTACTTAGTCATAGCCTTCAAATTGTGGTAAAAAGATGGTAGTTTACCATAAATAATATAAATTTCTTTTAAAACTTTGAATTTATTAAGTATCTATAGATTAAAAGTTGGAGTTGTCTAACTAGTCTGCTGGTTTTTATTAGTTTTTTTGCTATAAATCCTCACGGAATTTCCAAAACTTGCAAAAATATTGCTTGATCTTACAGAATGTGTTTGCTTGGGGTTTTCGTGTGATTTCATTTTTACACTTAAAATCGCCCAACAAACAACAAAAATTACAAGATTTTGTGAATTAAATTCACTGAACTGATTAAGTTAATGTGTATGCACTTGGATCTGAAGTCTACTTGAGGTACTGTGTATGCAGTTGGATCTGAAGTAACTTCGATCCAACATGTCTGCCAATGGTGCTCTCTTGGATTCAACATGTCTCTCAACAGTGCTCACCAGTTAAGATCGACGGCGGAAATTCACTGACTAAAATAGTGTTGTAAATAGTATTGGACGGTGCCTGTTTGTCTTGGAATCAATGGAATATATTTAATAATGCACGGCTGAATAATAAAGCCAAACCCAAACAGAAATGACATGTCAGGAATAGAGCATTCGCAATTTGCAAACATTAACACATTGTTTAGTTACCCAAGAATTATGTTGGCAAATCATGATAATTCTCCCCTCTGTCTGGAAATGTGCTCAGATTACTATATTTTCTCTCATTTCCATCTGGTTATCTAGTTTTTACTCTACAACTTCAAATTGGGGAACAGTGCCATGTTAATAGTTTATTATATTTTTCATCGTTTTCGAGCTGGTTGACTATCTTGATTTCCTAGCGTCAACTACAAATTGGATAACAGTGCAACTGTTAATAGTTTATTATTTATAACAAATAACAAAGTAGAAGAAGACTAGTTGATATATGAACATTTTATAAAATAGTCATCGAAAAAATCTAAATGCAGAAATCGAGGTATTATATGTTTGACTATATTTAAATTAGATTTCCTTATTTATAAGATAATTTGGTAAAATTGATGTAACTCCCGAGAAGCAGGAACAATATATATTTGTGTATGTAGCTTTTTGATTAATATAATTAATTTTTTTTCTTTTGAAAAAAAAATAGTTTAGTAAAATTGAGTGGATAAATAGTAAAATTGGGCTGGAGCTGTAATTTTTGTCAAACAATTTTTAGAATGCTGGAATTTTTCTTTTTTTATTTATGTACAATAGAATTTTACATATTATTTTAATTTTAATTTTAAATTGAAATGGTGTATATAAGTTTTTTTTATTTTAAAAAGATAACTTATTATTCATAATATCAATCAAAGTTATTGTTTACATGATCAATAACCCAAAACTGTTTACACACAGTTCATAACCTAACTAATATACAAAACAATAAAAATATTAAAAAAAAGTCACAAAATTCACCTTTGATACATCTGCAACAATAAATTCTTATAGTGTACATATATCATAACTAGTCATCCTAGTACAGTCCATATAGCATATATCAAAACCATACACAAACATTCTTATCCTGTAAACTATCTATATTAAAAAAGATACATAGTTGTAACATAATAAAAGTGTCCATAACGGGGGGAATAATGGGGGTGGGGGGTGGCGGGACGGAGTGTTTTTCACTTCGGATGGATCTTTGGAAACTAGGTTCGCTTGGGGTCTTGGAGAAGACACTAATAACATGGCTGAAGCCTTGGCTTTATGGCAAGGGCTGAGGATCGCCAAGACCCTTGGAATCTCCGAGTTAACTGTCGTCGGAGACTCCAGAATTGTTATTCATGCTCTAGCCGAAAACCTAATTCCTAGTCAAATGCTCCTGTGGTGACTTATCCACAAAATCGTGGCCAAAGTCCCCTCCTTCAAAAATATTGAGTTCTACCATGTGTTGCAAAAAAATAACACAGAGGCGGATATTGAAGCAAATCTGGGCTCCACTCTTTGCCCAGGGGAGCTAATTCTTAATGGTCTGGGATCCCATTGCTCGCCCCCATAGGACCAGGGTTATGATCTCGTGGGCTTCCCCTTTGTGGGCCCCTGCGATCTGGTCTGCTTCGTGCTGTTTGGATCTCAGGACAGGTGGGGTTAGGGCGTTACGTGGCTCGACGTTGGTAGGTGAGGTGAATTTAAATGCTTGCCCTATTTGCGGCCAGTTTTCCTGTTGCGAAGGTGAAAGGAGCCTTGCGTTCAGACCCGTTCCGTGCCTCATGGATCTCAAGACAGGTGGTGTTAGGTCAGCACGTGGTTTGGCATCGACTGGAGAGGAGTGTTTAAATGCTTGCCCAGGTGCAGTCATTTCGTTTGGGGTGAATTTGAAAGGAGTCTCATCGAAGCTGGATTTTCCGAGAGTTATCATGGCAGTCTTTACTGCTCGCGCGTTGGGGGATACGGTGACGCCTGGTGCGAATTTGAAAGGAGTCTCGTCGAAGTTGAAGAATTCGAGTGTTTTCATGGCATGATTAATTGCTCACGCGTTGGGGGATACGATGCTGCTAGTGCCTCTAGGAGTCTATGCTTTAAAGCGTTGGTTCAATGAGGAAGGTCGCCTTATCAAATGCATGGTAAACTTCGGCCTTCTCCAGGAGCTCTATTTTCTGGTTATTGTTAAGGATTTGCTGTTAGTCAGGATGGATGCTGGGTCTTCTTCCACCATTGCGCCTGTCACCCCTAACCTTGTGGAGGTGAAGGTCAGAGATCTGAAGAATGACCTCAAGTTGTTGCAGAACCAGGTCAATGCAATTGACTGCGAAGGTGGTAGGAGGTTGGACCATGTGAGCAAAGACCTGGTTTTTCTACGTAAGAAGATCAAGCGTAAGGTGAAGCGGTCAGAAAATGTGTTATCCAGGCAACTTGCTGAGCTGGAAATTAAGGTAGATAAGCTAGCCCTTAAACTCTTCAAGCACGAAGCCTCTGGTCCCGGTATTTCATCCAGCTCGGATGGGTAGATTATGCATGGTCATGGATGGTTTTTGTTGGTTTGCCATTTTTCATGTTTTAGTCTCTCTGACTCTATGGATAGGTTTAGTTTCTATGTTAGATTCTCTGAACTCCCCTCTGTTTTCTGAACGGTTTTGTTTGCACTCTTCTATAGACTAGTAATGTTTGTTGCTTCCACAAGGGCGTTTTTGGAGGTTTTAAAGCCACTTTGCCGCTTCCACAAGGGCGTATTATGAGACTTTAAGTTTCTGTTGCCGCTTCCACATGGGTATTTTGTAATCTTGGTTCTATTTGGTGGTCATACCACCCCCCCCTTAATATAATATAACCGTTACTGTAAAAAAAAAAAAAGTGTCCATAACAAAATATCAATCCATGATCCTCTACCAAATAGCAACAACTAAGAGTATTGAAAATTGCCATTGTCCAACTTCCTATAGTCCTCATAATATTCAAAATATATCACCAAGCTGGATTTGCATATTGTGAAGGAATAAGCTATCTACCTGATCATTTACACCCGGGTCCACTTGACTCCGTCCGATAATAGATTACTCCGTTGTCTTTTTTGTGACAGTGAGACCAAGAACAACAGATTCTGCTTTTTTTCTTACATTTTCATTATAGATTAATTGTACAACAAACTATTATTACACTTCGATATAACGCAATAATGAAGAATACTAATTTACCAAATCAAATTGAATCTACAGACTGAACCGATCTAAACCTAATATGAAATTGTGTTCTAAAAACTTGTAATTTGAAATTCAATTGTTATGGATTTGATAACGCCAATGTTCTGTGTGTATGCTAGTTTAAAACTTTAACCTCCGTGATCATGAAGGATAAAGAATCCAAGGTTTAAACCTGGATCAGGTTCCATAAAACAAACAAAGGACTTGATTAATTGTTATAAGGAAGTTGGTAAAACCTTCCAAGTTTTAAATATTTCCAGTTATTTTTATGGAGTTGACTAAAATTATACAGTTCTAAACATATATTTGCAATTTTTATATTTGCATTTGTCTTCACGGCATTTCACATCTCTGCACACCACAATATTTTTGGTGACACGATTATACAACTTGTAAGCCTTGTGTTATTCACTTTAACGAGTAAAAATGGTAGGAAGTAAATTCTACACTCTATAAAAGAATGGTAGGAAGTTCAATGTACTTGACTACAAGTAGACTTGATTTGATGTATGTTATCAACCTTATTTCCATGTTTATGGAGTGTCCCAAAGACTCACTGGAAAGTTGGAAAAATAATTCTGAGATATGTTGCAGGCACACTTGGATATGGAATTTGGTACACTAATTCACTAGACAGTACTCTCACAGGTTACACTGAGAGTGATTTTACAGGAAGTATTGATGATAGGAAATCACATCTGCTTATGCTTTCCATTTGGGTACAAATCTGATCTCTTGGGCATCTCAGATTAAACTCAATGTCATCATGTCTTCTGCAGAAGCAAAGTATATAGCAACCACCACAACAACTTGCCATACATTTTGGCTGAGAAGAATTTTAAGGATATGGGACAAACTGAAAATGGTCCAACTTCTATTTTTTGTGATAATACCTCTGCAACATACTTGTCCAAACATAATGTGTTTCATAGAAAAAGAAAACACATTGACACTCGCTATCATTTCATTCCTGAGTTAGTCAATGATGGACAGATTTCTTTATAGTTTTGTGGCTCTAAGAAGCAATTGGTTGATATGTTCACCAAACCATTGGGAACAAATGCATTTGAATATTAGAGAGAGAACTTAGGCATTGACAACCCCTTGATATTAAGGGGGTGTGTTAAAGAATGTAATCCTAGTGGTCAAATGCAACATCGATTAGTTAGTTAGTTGAGTAATTGATTTGGTCACCTAGGCATTGGCATCTAGTTGAGATTAAAGGGGTGTGTTAAAGAATGTAATTTCATTGGTCAAATGCAACATCAATTAGTTAGTTGAGTAATTGATTTGGTCACCTTATCTTGATTAGTGACCCGTAGTATTTTTTGTCTCATAGTATTGGCCCGATGGTATTGTTGTGATGTAATCCTATAAATAGTTGACTCTAATAATGAGAAGGCAATCGATATGCCCATTGGTGTTCCATATTTTCTTATTCAAATCTTTAACAAACATGACACCATCTTCTATCACAGCCTTCTCAATATATAGCATAACTTTCAATGTTATAGACCTTCGTACCTGTAGCAATGTCCTTGTTTGCAAAAAGGTGTACAATGAAGACCACTATGCATGTTTAGGCACCGCATATTGCAAGTTTCAGTTTCATTTACAGAGACATCTGATCTTGATAGTTTCTTGAATAATAAAGAATAAGTGGCATTTGCAAAATGGTCATTGTGCCAAGAGCTTCACAGTTCATACTATGTTTTTATCACATGGCCAATGTGTATACTAATTACGCAATTGATTTTTGTACTTGTCTAAATAACAAAATGCATTCTTTAGGAGAAGGAATTGACTATTTAGCTCTCAAAATCTGATGAAAGTAGTTCTATTGCAACTCACAAAATTTTTGCAATTTTCTGGAAAGCAAATCTAAAAAAAGACATTTCTACTTCGACTGGAGTAATAGTAGCTCTTATACAGTAGTATATATTTATATCTGCAAAACTATTGTATTAGATTATTTTTTTAATTTCCATTATATATTAGGCCTTGTGTTCTGTGATTTTCATTATATATTCTAGGCCTTGTGTTCAGTGATTTTCATTATGGATTTCGATACAGCTTTCTTGAAACTTACGAATTACATTTCACCATGAATGGCTATATTGAAACTATTGATAGCAATTACTGGTTTGTGATGTGTTTATATTGAAATTTCTGGTTTTACTCATATTTGCAATAGTCGTTGTAAATACATGGCAGTATCAATACTTTCCATAATCTAGATTGGTGTACTTGCAACACCATGATTTTTGCAAAGTGCGTAAACTAAAACACTGGTTTCCATATTTTCACATGGCCAGTCACAATTTGTCCCGGGGACTTCACTTAGTGAACCTCTCACATAGCACATGCGATCGTGGGATATTAAAGAATACCCTTAATTTCGAGAAATATTGACCCAAACTCTTTTTGT